>BMAW01043541.1:0-28899 GCA_019974015.1 Nephila pilipes | reverse complement strand
AATTATTTATATTTTAGTTGAATGTATTGATATGCTAACTGTAACAGATGAATTTCTCCAATAATATTTATGAATTTCATTACATCTTCTATAAATATGAATATAAAATCAGACTTCCTTTTAAATATTTTTTTCAACAAGAATCAAAATGTAATGTATATAAATATCATTTTCCATTCATCGTATTTTTATATGACCAAATTAAAATCAAAATACAAAAGTATTTTAAGTTTATTATTTTAACAAAAGAATTAAGGACATTTTAGTTAAAAAGATTAAATTTTCCAAGAAAAATAAATCCGTCATAGGAAACTAAATAAAAACACTTTAGGCGAAAACAAAATGACAAACCTAAAAGAAATTAATTCAATTCGTAAGAAATTCTGGAGATATGATGTATGTACAGATTATATATAATATCGGATTGTGGCCTATCGTCCAGTACACAACTATAGAACGGGATCTTCCTCACCACCAGGAAGCGCTGCCAGTGGAATGACCAGGTAGCGGTGGACCGACATTCCCTTAGCGAGAGGAAACAGTTTTGCGCTAGCAGACGCCATGAGAGAGCTTCAGTAAAAACAGGTCGTGCCTCATGTCTCGTGTCAGGTAGTAAAGCTACCATCATAGACTTTTGCAGCATAAATGCAGGGAGTACAACCAAGATACAACGAAACTGTAAATCTAATTACACTTTAGCTTATTTGTGTAGTAAATACAACTTAAATTATAAAATTATAATCCACGTAATCACATAACGTTCTAGAAATATCAAGAAAAATATGAAAACATTTAAGAGAAAGAAAACTAAATTTTGAAGGAAATCTCTAAAATATAAATATTTATGCAAATCTAATATTTAACTACTTAAAGAGTTAAGCAATCTAAATTTGAAAACGCCCTAAAACCCAAATAATCCAAACAAACTAATAAGGAACCAAACAATTTAAAACAAAGCAAAGTGAATATATGTATGAGCAATTAAAAATTAATAGCTGTATTTATATTAGTAAGTTACCTTTTGCTTAATCTTGCTTAAAATCCACCGTATTTTATTTTATTCTGTTCTTAAAGAAATTAGTAGTGCATTATAAACATAACATTGAATATTCTGAACGTAACTTTAATTTTAAAATTTGAGCTCAGTATATTTTAAAAATATCATATTTTATAGTTCAAATTTCTTTAATTGTTATACAAATACTGCTCAATACCTTAAATTTGTGTTTACTGGAATAAAATTGTATTGTATTTTGCTGATACTTTAATCTTTGGCATGGCAAGTGTGTTTACAATTTTAACCCTAGAACATTAGTATGTTTATATATGCCGCTATCAATAAAGATACTTAAAATTCGTTTTATTTCCATTTGTTACATTAATGTTTGTTTGATTTATAATGAAAGTCCTTTGCCTTTTAAATTTAACATAATCTACACAGTTGAAAAAATAAATTTCCATAATAATTAGTTACCAATACAATTATATGTCTATATAGAAGGACATGACCTCTGGTGCTCTCCCCATATAACTTTTCCACATTTGCGTTGGATGCTGCTCTATACCTTCCACCAGAAGAAGTTACATCAAACATAATTTTTGTTGACAAATGGTTATCTCGTAAAGCTAAAGTTAGTATTAATATTACAAGTAAGCTCATCATAAGTTCATTCATAAGCATTCAGTTCATAGTAATTTAAATTATTTTAGGGAACCAGCCATGATATTTGCATAACCTATCTTCTTGTGGTTGGTTTCTGCGTTTGTGTGAGTATTTCTTTGTTTATTTCATTGAAAATAAACAAATTAAAACAATCAATTGGTCCTCAGCAAATTGAGCCTCGGCAACTAGATCTGATCTAATATGAACAATATTTTTGCTCCAGTTTTCTGTTTAGGGTTATCATTAATTTTTGTTTACCACTCATAACCATTTATTCCTTTTATTAAGTCAGCATTCAAAAATTTAATATGAACTTGTTCATTTAGTTCTTGAATATTTGTATTCCTTTTTATTTTTCTTTTGTGTGAACATGTAATTCAATTTTTTTTTTTTTTACATTTATTCATATCACCACTGCGCTTAATTTCTTATACATGGGAATGTATCACTTAATCAGGACCAATCTCTATTTCATCATCAGGATTATAAACTGGATCAGCAGCACTGTCATACCATTTGCATCAAATTCAACCTTTTCGGAACTTTCACTATCTTCAGATTCCAAAATCAAAATTCTTGAATTTCTTCATTCGTTAAGTACTTGCGTCGTTTGGCCCTTTCTTCAATACATTATGAAATAGGAATAAAAACACTTTTATGTACACCATTTCCAATTTTAAAAATAAATTCTCTATCAGTAGGACTACGTTAAAATTACGTACATAAAAAGTCGTGTATTACTAGCGACAAGTAAAATTTACCTGGGTAAATTTTCACATATTACTAGAGACACGTAAATTTCACGTGGTGAGTTTTAGTTCATACAGAGAGACAAATGAACCGTTGACGAAAAAATCAAACTACTTGCCATAAAGCTTACTAAGTGACGCCTCGAAGCATTCTAAATCAAACATATATTTCGGTGGAAGGTAAAAGCCAGAAAAGAACCAATAAAGGAAGACCGCATGTAAAATTTAAGTACATTAGTGTTCTAGGGTTAAGATATTATTGTCTAGCGTAGTATTTTTTTTAAATTCTTATAAATAGAACATCTATGGAATCAGTAAAGCTCCTTCCAGATTTTTGTATCAAAATTACAAAATTTCAGACATCTAGAGTCTCAGTTATTTTAAAAGAGTTCACTCTCTTATGTATTTTATTTATGAGACATAACTTCAAAATTCTAAGCAATAAATTCGAATGTAGCCTGATTCTTGCCATTAGATAAGTGATTACTAAGCTTAGCAATGATTTGTAGAAACGTCTGGTCTCTTTCTGTGGGAATGTTTCTGCCTAACACTGAGCTATAATCAAGTTACAACCTTTGGCTCTTGAGACTATAAGAGGATCCATCTCTTCAGGCTTCAAGCGTTTTGTGAGGAAGAGTTCTGACTATATAGCTTGCTAGATAATTCTTTGAAACACAAAGACAAAGCTGTAGAAACTATTGACAAGTGCAGCTACACATTATTTTACTAAATTTTTAGATTTAGATCCTTTGAAAGTAAAGATAGCTCGATACAGAATAGAAAATAGTCAACGTGCTACCATGCTTTGTCCATCAACACTGAGAATGCCACAGATAATGGACAAAGGGATGCGGCTATTAAACAAATGACATTCCAAACCTTATAGCCTCCGATTGCTGGGGCTGTAAAACAACTGGACCTTTCGCTTTCTGGATGATTTGTGTTACATAGCTTTCCTGAATGTCTACAGATGCATCTTTAGATGTTCTCACAGCTTTTCATTTCTAAGTAAAAGCGTGGAAATTGTCATTTATAATCTTACGCAGAGAATAAAAACAACACTGAAGATAAAAAGAAATTCTTGAAATAATTACTTATTTGTAAACATCATTTTTAAATTGTTATATTTACTCAAATAATTAATACCTTCATTTCTATTGCTACACAAAAAAGATTATCGTTCTCGAACTCTACATTTTCTCAAAAGACATGATTCAAAATTACTTCGCTAATTACAAACTACAATTCCATATTTACATAAAAAAGTTAGCAATTTTGCGTCCTCTCAAAAAAAAATTTTTTTTTGAAAAAAAAAAGACAGATAGAAGGACTTTTCTACAAAATTCCACACCTAATATTTCTTCGGGAAACTATTTGTCTTTTTATTTGCCAACAGTTTCCAAGTATAATTTAATGCACTGATAACAAAAAGAACTGTAAAACTATATACTTCATGAAAAGTGCATATAATTGTATTAAATCAAACCATTTTTAAATTTATTCTCAAGAAGCAGCTTTATGTAATTAAAACGACTATTAATTTTATTTCAGAAGTACAATTACTTTCTTGAATACTTAAGCTTAAATACAAGTACACAGCAAAAACTTCGATCAAATGTTTCCTTTAAATGTCCGAAGAAATATTAACGAATTCTAAATAAGTCACCAATAACAAAAAAATAACATTTAGATAGAGAACGCTTAACAAATCATTAAAATAACCATTAATAAATTTGTAACTTTATGCTAAACCCCTCTCGATAGTTAAACGAAAATAGATGAGACTATTCATTTAAAATAATTCTACTGGATTCTCATAAAGCATTCGAAGGCTTTGAAATACTTTTAACACCTGAGGCTCTATGTAAATAATGTCCAGATTGACTTATTTGAAAATCCGTTATACATAAACAAACAGTAACCTAACAATGAATAGTTGCGAAATAAAATTTTTATATCGGAAAAGGAAATAGATTTACTTTTCTCATATTTTAAGAGCAATATTAATACTAAAAGCTTGGTACATTTCAAGATTTCCAGAGAAGGTGGTTAGTAATATAATAAACTTCGTTTTATTATTTTAATCCAGTTCCTTCGGCACTTATAATGAGGATTTATTTACTCGTACATACAGAATTCAGCAACTTATAGATCAGTCAATAAGAATGAAACTGAACTTATATTTTCCAAGTATTGATATATGAATGTGTTCAATTGTTTGAAGAAGTTTACATTTAATTACAGTACTTTGTTGGTAATACATAGCATTGGACTTGAGTACTGCCGGATTACCGAAAATGCCGGATTATTGGAAAGTCACTAATAATAACGCATTTAAATAGCAAAATCTATATATTATGTTATAAAATTTAAAGTAAATAATGCATCAAATATACGAAATAAGTAAGACGACAAAAACATGTACTGTTCTGTATTGATAGCCGGTACAATTTTATTGAAGTAGAATGCATAAGATAAAGTCTGTAAGGCTTGTTTATCCACTGTAAAAACATCGGATAACTGACTGGCAAGAAAGGCGAAGTACCAAATTAGAGAGGGATTACTGTATTTAGAATATACGAGAGAGAAAGAAATATTGAAATAAATTAATTAAATATGCTCTGGAAATTTTGGCTCATTGATGGGTAGAAATGTTTCCTATTGCGTAATGCTATATTTTTTATGAAAGAAGTACTATCACATTATAATCATAATGATGTATATCGTTTACAATATCAATTATCAGTACTTGTTTTTTTTACATTCATATCAAAATAAATGTCTGTTACTTTAATAGTCATTTAATTAAATAAAATTGAATGTTCTATTAGTATGGAAACTTTAAGATATTTATCACGTTGTTTATTAAACATTTTGAATGGAAAGAATTTATATATACTGTTTCTTATGTATTTTAAAAATAGATTTTCTAGTGATTAGCTATTGTCAAACTGTTACAATATTCAGTCATTTCTCTTTTTTTTCAGGAAAAAAAGGAACCTTTCTTTTTCGTCTTCTTTGAAATAAACAAGCTTCAAAAATACAAGTATAAAGTAAAAAATAACTATATTTTATCTTACATCAAATAATTTATTTTCATCATATTATGGAAGAAGAAACCATTAAGATATTTTGTATCCTGTTTGCATTCATTCCCTTAGTATGAGAAATTGCTCAAATGGAATGTTATTTTACCGACTAAAATCACAGAAAATAAAATGGTTTTTTTCTACTTCAAAAAAGGCTAAATATAATTTACCGCTGTTTCAGTTTAAGACGAAGAATGTAAAGAAAATGTCTACGACACAAAGAAGGGAAAAGATTTAAACTCACCTATATATCAATACAGCTCGACAGTTTTCACTAAGAATTTCCGTTGGTTACTTTATAACATGTTGTCTGTTTGAACACAATGAACAGCAGATGATTTATTCTAAAATTTATCTGCTTCTTTACGGTTTTCCATCTACCAAAGTTTCACGTAATTATCCTTAAAATACTTGAACTGAGTATTATACTATTAGATAAAATTTAAATGTAACTTATTACCAGAAATAATAGGATATTTTCCTTGGCTTACAGTTTCAGTTTGCAAACTCAAGATATCGGAAAACAACATGCTGTGTGTGTGTATTTTACTCTATAAATAAACAATCAACTGTATATCACAAGTAGAATGCACTGATTTATAATTAGATCAAATTAATTATATATTTAACGTTTTATTCGAACATTGATTTCTTCTGCCATATATGTTGAAAATATTTCTTCTAAATCTATCATAAGTATAAATACTATTTAAGTATAAAATACTAGAATTTTTGCTCGAGTTAAATTGGATCAGGGCTTTCAATAATTTTTATTGTATCCATATAACATTTGAATTTATGGCTTTTTTCTACTTTTATAACAAGTTCTATATATTTAAAGGATTTGTGATAAAGGAATAAGCTGTAAATAAATTCTTTCATTTTTTCTCTATCCGAATTATTATGCTATTTTTACATGCATAATATATCGTAATGTAATGAATGTGTTTATTAAGGAAATTGTATTGGGGGCTTTATTAGTGAAATTACGTATCATTGTTTGATTAAATCCCACATTTATTACTATATTAATTTTTGGGTTATAACCTTTATTAGTATTGTTCTAAAATCTTTAAGCCCTTCCCATCTTCTAATATATGCTTTTTATACAAAATTCAATTTCTCATAAAACGAAAAATGCATTAGCTTATTTTGATTTCTATTACTTCTAATAATTATAAAATAATAAAGTATCCATGATATTAGTAATTCATAACATGATCGCATACTGATTTCATTCTCAAAAAAGTGGTTTTTGTTATTATCAGTTCTATTTTACACTTTGTGACTCGTTGGGATGAATTTGTCGATCATTCCATGAAATAGATCACCTCAGGGTTACACACATTTATTTTCTGTACAATATCCATATCTATACAGTTCATTTTTTTCATAGTTCAAAGATGTATATTTTATAAAAGCAGAAATAACATTGGGGGAAAATTCCCTCGCGATGGTCACACCAGCTTTCCCCACAGCATTGACTCAACTTCTGGTTTCCCACCAGAGGGAAACCGTGCAGGTCCTCTGTTCTCGTGGCGCCATTTAGTAGTTCTTACAAAAATAAAATAATCATTGGTTACAACTTTCATTATAACTGTTGTAATATGTTTGGCTGAAATTTTATCCGTTAGAAATTATTACTAAATTAGATTAAAGTAATTCTTAAGGACTTTCTTGTATATTGATTTTTATTTTATCTTTGTTAATATGTCATCAGAAATCTTTGAAATTATTTAGTGACAAACAAATTATTCCGAATTTTTAGATATTTGTTAAATCACTCCGCTTGTCGTAAAATTTTTAATTGCAGTTTTGATTAATTTTGTTTCCTTCTTTACATATTTCCTTCTTTATATTTAATAATTATTTCCTACGTATTGTAATGTATGTATTATATTTATTTTATTAATCTAGCCATTCCATTCCCGTTTTAGGAAAAAATAAAGACAATATTTTAACTCTATATGTGTGTAAAATACAATTGCAGTGTATTAACTTGTGCAATAAGAGCAAAATATTTGATTGCTCAGCTGAAAAATAATGCTTGAAGTTTTTGCTTTAAATAAAATTCACACTTATTTTCCAATTACTTTGAAGACACATGGACTGATTTTGTAAGCTTTAAATTATTATTCTTCCCATAATTTACGATTGTATTTTCTCTTTTTGAGTTTTTCGAATCTTTTTAGAAAATACTATAATTTTAATTCATTTTCTCAATTTCTAAAATTTTATTTAGTACAATAACTTTCTTCCCCGAAATATATTGTATTGATATACGCATGTTACTTAACATTTAATCATCAAATTAACCATATGGTCATTTCCTTGTTATAAGTTATATTCCTTGACTGTTACAATATTATTTTTAAAGTATATCATTTCTAGTATTGCTCGACAATGTAAAAAATATAATTCTTTTTCCCGTAGAAATGGAAGTTCCTTAGAAAGCATAAAATAAATTTCAGTTTCCTTTTTATACTATTGCTTTCAATAATTAAATATATGAATAAAAAACAAAGCACTGGTAATGGATATTTTGACAAAATAATAAGAACGATATCGCCAAAACTATGTTATCTATCATCAATTTTCCTTTAACTTTATCCACAGTATCTGTAACAGGAAAAAAACACCATTTTAGTCTAAAAATTCACCTGTAAATTAAGTTTGTAAAACATAAGTTTTCATTTCATGTTTGAAATTTCATTTATATGTCAGTTATTTTTAAGGCGTTTGATTATTAATAACTGCATGTAATTTAAATATTTAAGTGCTCAGTATCAAAACTTAATTATAATATTTATGATAAATTATTTATTTTTGTTAAACATTGATACTAAACATTTTATAGAATATTGTTACAGTAATTTATTTTGTAATTTTTATTTATTTTTGGCAAGAAGGAATTGGTAAAGATTTATTAAAATCTTTCAATATATTTCTTAGTTTCATATTTGAATCACAGAATCTATATTTTCATCAAATTCTAATACAACACCGGTTATTTCCAGCAAAAAATTAAATAACACTCATAAAGAAGAAAAAAATCACGAACAAATTATATTTTGTATTATTTCAGACTTACATTACCTACTTAGTTTAAATTAAACCATTTCTAAAATTTTGTATTCAAAATGGGTCATTATATTCATGTCTATGATGATACAATACTGGATGTTCTGTCACGTACTAAGGAAACATTTACTAAGTTCTCAGATTAAAAAGAATATAATACAAATTTAATTTACAAATAAAAGCTAACAAAAGATTTTACGAAAACCAAAATAGTTCTTATTTTACTAAAATAACATTTTTCAACTTAATTACACTTCTTAACCCATCTTTGAATTCCAAACATCGAAGTCAACAATTGATTTTGCTATATTAATCAAATGTCTCAAGCTACATAATTACTAACTATGTTTAAAAAATATAACTTGGCAATCATTTATTAGAAACTATAACAAACTAATTATTTATTAGAAACTAAAACAAACTAATTATTTATTAGAAACTATAACAAACTTATTATTTTCAAACAATTTTACGAATTACTAAAAAATTTAGTTGAACTGAATCATTGCTATTATAAAAACTTATTATATTAAATTAAAAATAAATATTTGCAATTGCTTTTAAGGCAAGCAAAATAACGCTTTAAATATTTAATTATTTAAAACAATGAATGAATATTCACTTACAAAAAATTGGGCATCTTGAAATGTCGTCTTAGTATTTTAAAATAAAATCACGTGTTTTGTCTGGAGAACAATGACATAGAGCTAAAACAAATTTTAAGAAACTCTCGTTTCCTTGTACAAAATAAAAATAATTGTGAAGAAAAAAGTGAGAATAACGCACATTTTACTACAATTTTGATTCTACATGCCTTGCAACGCAAATACTATCATATGTAACTAATTCAGCAATTTTTCCTTTCAAATGAAATAAATTGCAGTTAAACATATGAAACTCAATAAAATACCGACAATTTAGGTTCAGATAGGGAAACACATGTTTAATGCGAATTATAATGATTTATTTAGAATTTTTAAAATCACGTACTTTTACTCCAAAAATTTTTTATTTGTTGTAACGATGAATATTATTGAAGCAATTAGTAACACCTGAAATATATGTTGCTACAAAATTTTTGTACATTATGCATTTTTCAAGATATGATTTGTTTTCGCGTTACATATTATTATTTTAATTTTTAAAAATATTTTACACATATCAGCATAATTCATCAAAGTTAAAGTGTTTCATTAATGCTTGATTTTTTGTCAGTTCTTGTTTTATATACTAAATAAAATATACAGTTTTCATAATTTTAGTATAAGAACCTAATTTTAATAAATTTTTATGCGTTATTTTTAATACGATCCATAATCCATTTTATGTTACTTTAAATAATTCAAAGAAAGTATTGATCCCTGTCAATATCTACATTCACGACAATTTTTTCAAATACTTTTCTAACATTTTAAGATCACATTTGAAGAACAGTCGAATAAAAACACTTTCTTTTCATTGAAATATCATTCTATACTTTCCTTCTGTAGAAATTTCCACATTTCCCATAATTATTTATAAATGAAGTTAAGTCTTCTTCTCACTGCAAAAAGAAGTGAAACGAAAAGTTTAAAAGCTCTTCATGACACAGTTTTGAATGAAATATAATTTAATAAGTACCTTTCGATCAGTTTTCCTTCAATTTCAATTCGATAAAAAGGGAATTTTTCTGTTTCCGATTAAATGTTTCTTTTATTCTTTATTATTCTCCTTTAAATTAGTATAGAAATATTTAAAAATATTCCAGAATTATAGAATGATTTTGATCGAATTCAATATTTAAAAACAATTTGGCCAAATGAGCATACACGTTTTGGTGTTTCCTCCCTAATTAAAAGCTTTCAGTTAAAAAGCAAAAATTAGTTTAGAAAATATTAATATCAATTTTATACTTGAAATTTGTAAGAAAATTTTTATATCTAATATATTTGAACATAAATAATATATACATTTCTGAAAAAGACATCAATATGAAATAAATGATAATTTAAAAATTTAATTTTCTTTCAATATATATATATACCATTTTAGTTTTTAAGTAAACAAATTATGCCCCACAAGCCAAAGCAAATTATTTCCCAAGAAGTATCTTATTTACTTTCTAGAGGATTCTAGTAATATTAATTCTAAATTATTTCTTTTCACAGCTGGGTTTCACAGCTTTTCAAACTAAATCTCCCTTAAGACCCTTAGGCAAGAAATATAGTAAATACTCCCTCTGAATGCTGTTCACAAACTGATCCTCAGAAACTGTATCTTAAAAAGAAAAAATAATGAAAGTAAATAAAGGATTCTCCAGATTGCCAATAGAACAAAAACAGAGAAATTAGAGCAATGCCCAATTCTCAGAGTTATTTACTTTAAAAGAATTTGAAATTCAAGGACTCCTAAAATCTTAGATCTAATAGAAATTGGAGATATCCGCAGATTATATATTTCTAATACAAGCTTCAAATTTGCGGTTTTTCAAGGAAAGTATACTGGGCAACACAGATTGCGAAACAATTCCTACGTGCAGTAATCTTTTATCAATCTAAGACCACATACGTAATTTTATGCACTGAACCTTTCTTAAATTTGTTTTAAAACAAGAGAAAACTAGAGGATTTATTCTGGAAAGGAAATTTCACTTCACAAAACATTTTCAACACTATAACTATGTTTTATTTTGATTTTACTTATAGCTGGGATTATATTTTCAATAGTTAGTAGTTCCTTTATAAATTTCTTTTTCTATATGATTTTACATATACTTATTTCTATAGTTTATTCCTCTTATTATATTATAAAAAAATTTAACTTGTCAGTTTATTCTTTACATTTCTCAAAGTTTCTCACACGATCATATTTTAATATATGAGAGAGACAGGCAGGCAGAGAGCAGAGAGAGGAGGCAGCAGAGCAGGGCATTTCGCTACTATCACATGAAATTAATTGGTTTAAGGAAGTATGTTATTTAAAATAAAAGACTTCTTTGTACATACTTTTAGAGTTTATAAATTCATGTAATTTTTTGAAACAATTTTAAGCAAACACAGTTATGAATTGATGTTCAAGCAAAACTATAACTTCCAGTATTCTTAAAATTTGATACAACTTTATTTGATGCTCCTCTTAAACGATTTGGGTTACTTTTTTATTTTTGAATTCTTACGTTTTTAATCTTCATTAATAATTTAGAACCAAAATATTTTTAAAAAAACTTTCAAAACTTTCTTAAAGTCTTAATACTGTCTAAAATTTCTAGTTTTTTAATCCTAATTTATGACTGAAAGCTTAAATGTTTTTAAAAAATTTAATCTTTCTTTTAGTTTTAATATTAATTAAAATTTCTACAATTCATTACTAACATATTTTGCAAAAATTTAAATTGACTCAGTCTAGTTAGAAAAATGTAAAATATATATCGAACTTTTAAGACAACTCTAAGACATTTAAAATTAATTTTAATTATTAACAAAACAAGTTAAATATTTTATGTATTATATGCCTGTTAAATTGTACCCTCAATAGAGGAGACAACTTTAGGTTTTTTACCGATATTTTTTTCCAAAAAAAAAATAATAATTTCGAATACTGTTTAAGGCAATTATTTAAATATTCAATTATTTTCAAAAGAGGTAGCTTAGGAATATCTTCCTTTTCTAACTAAGTCTTAAATTTATTAAAGAACATTTATTTTGACTAATGATGGTAATTTTCATTCATTACTTCAATATCATTATTTCTTTTTATTTAAATGCTCATTGTTTTGGAAAAGGAAAGAACATTTAAATCATTAAACAGGTTTTTTTTGTTCACATTTCTCTCTTGTTCCTAAATAACAAATTAATGTATTCAAATATTTTTGATAAAACACAACCATATAATTATGATTATCATATTCTTTTTCTTCTGATTAGAAAAATATTTTTTACTTTTAATAATATTTCAATAATAATTCAAAATATTTTCTTAGTATTGGTTTGCTCCAGGTTCTTAAATTTTGAGATGAAAAATAGTAATTATTTTCATAAAAAATAAGATCTCACTGTTTATTTAAAAATGTTGATTATCATAAATTTTAATGACTATTTGCAAAGCCTTTCTAGTTCGATTGAATCGAGCTCTCCAGCATTTTCGCCGTTTAACTAAGCTTTTGAACCACTTTATTACCTTATTTGAATTAAGTGTCTCTCCTTATAAAAAAAAACAATGCCTTTTGAAATCCAGCATTGCTCTATATAAAAATATTGTTAATAGGAAAGGACCAGATAGATATATCCACGATATTGATGTGATTTGCGATAGGCAGGAATTGTGAATTTGAATTACATACTACATTGGTATGGAAAGGTGTTAAGTGATCATTCAAGAACTGATGTATAATTTCAATCAGTTTATAAGAGTTTCTGATTCGAATATTGTTTTTCAATAGTAGAATTTCTAATTCCATTATTAGATTGAGAATGTGCTTTAGTAATGTTCCAAATTCACAATAATGCTTGATTAAATATAATCCATTTAAGATTTCTTGACTGATTATTGTTTGAATTTTGCTGTCTCAGAATTTAAGTAGCGAAACGGAGGTATCGCAAAATGTTTTAAATTAATAATTAAAATAAATATCTTTTATTTTTGTACCCAGTGTTAATTTAAAAAGATATTAATAAGAAGAGATTATTTTTTAGTTATATTTTTATGTTTATTATGCATTATTTTTTATTTCAAAAATGTTCTTTCTTTTACACCAATTTTTTTTTAAATAATTTGCATTTTGAGTTATTTCACTAAATTTTTAATGGAAGAAATGTTTAATTCTTATGATTGCAATGAGTGATCTTGTTTTGATAAAAGAATTAAGCAAACACTATTAAAATGAATCACACTGTACTTCCTATCATTCTTCTATTTTCATATTGAATATATACATTTTTACTTCCTTACGTTATACGAAAAAAATAAAGTTATTTCTACTGAGACATATTCCATTTAATTTATTAAGTCCTTGTAAATTCTTTTCGATTAATTTCAAAATAAATTTCCAAAGATCATATTATTGACTCACAACGAAATCAGACTAAGAAATTAATTCTTCTCATATTTCATCAAAATATATTTACAGTTCACAACGATAGAGAAATACAAAAGTAAAGTATTTATTACAGAGAAGCAGGGGATAGTTAAGCATATTTGGAGGAAATAAAAATCAAGAAATTTTAAAGTAATGTCTATATCTAACACAAAACTCTATGTATCCTAATCACCGAGAATGACTATATTGCTGAGTAAAAATTTCTTTTAAATACAGCTTAAAACCAACAACATCAATCTCTTCATTAAACTGTCCTATGATATCTTATTATTATCTAAAGCAGTGTCTTCATTTCCAATAAATCAAAGAGCATACTTTATATAGAAAACTCAGAAAATTCTGATCACTTCAGTTCGTAATCAATTTGCATAAACTTCGTAGAATTAGCACGAGTTTGCAAGAAATGAATCAATAAAATAGAATAAAATTAGGAAAATGACGAAATGAAAGCCAACATGAATCATACAAAGTAACAAAATAAATAAGGAAGGGATAAAATTCATAATTGTTTTATCTGTTTTTAATTTTAATTCCTATTACTTTCAACGCGTCTCGAATAGTTATATTTCTTTTAATTTTTAGATTAAAAAGTAAAGTTGACTATATTTATGAAGTACAACTTTAGGAAAATGATTTATCCAGAAGACAAAGACATTTTAGCATAATATAATGGAAGAAAAGTAAGAACGTTTCAAATAATAATTTTTTTCCCTTCAAAATATAATAATTACGATATTACTCTTCTAATGGGTTAATAATAATCTATGTATACATATTTTTATCGTACATTTTTTAATTGGTCAGCAAAAGTATGCCAATTCTACGATATATTTTAAACTTTTATATTATATAAACGAGTTATAAAGCTAATTCAAACCACCAAACGTTGTCTGCATTTATTTATGTTCGTTGCTTCATTTACATAAAGGTTTCAAATATTGTTTGAGCTTTGAAATTCGTAGTCATTAATTTTGCTTCATTTTGTAAAATTTAATCTCTTATTCATTGCTCCCCCCTCCTGAAATTATAGTTATATACTAATTTAGTGCTTTGTTTGAGAAGAAACACAAGAAATTATTCAAGCTGCAATAGGCTGTTTCCTACAACTAACATTTTGTTACTTATGGCTACATGGTACCCGTTTCCGAAAACAATTTTGAAGACAGTAATATTAAAAGAGTAAATAAGGCTCTACTTTCAGATACAATATTAAATGATACAAGAGAAAAGTAAATTTGGCAAATATTTACATTAGAGTTACCGTATTTCTAGTACACCTAGAACTGCCAGAGTGGGTCATAGCTAAACCATGGATTTCAGTCCTATTATTCTAAATCTTTATGATAACACAAAAGAAAAATAAAGTGTTTCTTGATTAACACAATGATTTTTAATTTATTATATACAATTTAGCTTCCGGAACGTTATATAATATTAAATTTAGTTCATATAAAACTATCATGAAAACAAATTTAAATTTCTAATTGCAGAATACAAACTTTAAGAATTTGGAAAGTCATATAAAATAAAATGTAACGATATCTTTTAAATAACATATATTTTAATTAATTTAAATTTCATAATGTCCTAACAATTAATAAGATATTAAATCACAATAAAAACTCAATATGCATCACACTTTACATATATTTTACAATTGTTCTCGAAATATTTTACCCAGAGAGCTATTGTCTTTGTTTCTTTTTTTATGCGCAAAATCCACACAATAAGTTTCAACATTTTTCACTCACAATATTAGTTTTCTTGTCTCTGCTTTACTTTAAAAATCAACTGTTTCGTTTGTTCGAAATTTCTGGTGTAGTAAATGGTCAGATAACTTCTGGTTATTTTTTGCAATATATTTCTCTCTAAGCAAATCCGCTAATTTTAGAACACAATCTATTCTATTCAAATTAAAACTTGTTGTCTCTGTAAAAACTACCCAATCCTTAATCACCACTGGATCTGAAATACTAATAAAAAACATGCATAGGCGAAAACAATGATGCAAATCTCACGGAATACTTTCTTGCTATCTGTTCTACAATATCGACTCCAAATTTTGATGAAATGTAGAAATGTATTATTTCAGAATTTTGTTTATCATTTTGAGTAAATTCTGATGAAGAATGCAATGTATAAAGAAGAAGATTTTTGAATTTTTTTATATTGGTAAGATGCAAGAATGGTGTTATTTATGTGTCACGAGGATTGATGAATGTAATTTTTTTTTTTTATGTTGTTTTCAAGGATTTTAGAACTTTTATTTCTGCTCTATTGATTGTTCCGACATAGCTCATATCATTTTCTTTAAACCTTTCTATAAGTTTAAGAAATGTAAAAAAAAAATGTCACACGCTGTATTTTGTCCTATTTTGAGATAAAACTGTACTAACCTAAATCATCATTTTCATCAACATTTAGATATTTTGATTTGGAATCATGTTTTCCTAAATACGGAAACGCGTTGATTATGTACTCTGAGCTCCCATCTACACACGCCAAATTTATCATTTTTTTTTTTTTTTTTGGTCTACATTACAAAACTCTACAGTGCGTCTTTGACGGAAAGAGCTGCTCATCTAAAGTAATGTTTTCTCTTGGTTTGTAACACACGAGACAATTTTCTATGATTGCATTCCAAACATCTGATTTTAGTGCATATTTTTATCATCTTTCAATCTGTCTGATATCGAAATTTTTAAGTCAAAACGCATATATCGCATGATTTTGAAGAATCTGTTTCTGCTAAATGTTGAAGGGAAAAAATGTGGCCCAGGTGTTTGACTAAAACCTAGTGATGGAAATCCCTTTTGCAACTAAAGCTTCTCAAACATACAACATTGCAATAAGGGAATCCAGTTCATCAAGAGATATATTTTTAGTTTCATTAACTAATTTTGATCTTCCTTCAACTTCTATACAGTTCCTTATGATATTCAAAATTTTATCATTTATGAAAAGTCTCCAGTAAGTTACAGGACTGCTATTAGCAACATTTCTTTCGGAATGTAGTATAGGTCCCGGATTTTGTTATCGAATATTTTGAGTACGTCGTCGACCAGAAGAAACTAAACACTACTGATGTACTTTCCACATAATTACTTTTTTCGCTTTTTCCAAATCACTTTGAAAGGATGATTTCTCTCTTTTATTTTTAATTTTTCTCAACACTTTTATAATATTTTGTTGTTGTATGAATTCCTAAACTGCATTTACTTGGAATATTTCCATTCAGCTCGCTATCACTTGCACTGGCTTAAGACGATGAAATTATATGGACATTTTCCACAATATTTCTTTCGTCGTTTAACAAATTTTTCATCGTCATCGTCAGGAGTATGTTCGTCAGAAAAATCAATTTTCGAAAGTTCATTTAGAAATTTCAAAGCTTCTTCTTTCAAAAGATCTCTCTGCTGGGTTCTATCATTAAATGGTGGCAAAGCTAGAAAGGACGAGCATCTAAAAGAAAGAAAAGAACGTTCACCAAAGTCTAGGAAAACAAATAACACTGAGAGGGAACAATGTAGAGAAGGAAGAAAAAAATTAAGGTTCTGAATGGGTTATTTTTGATAAATAAAACTGCGATTTCACTCTACGCTTTCTTCACACCAAGCAAATTCAATTGAATAGTTGTAATTTAGAGCATGATGAACTAAAGAGTTAATTAATATGCAAAAGAAATTTTATTTAGATAACTCGATTAGTTCATTGCAATAATTTTTTGAAAAAATACGATAATCCCCCATTTTATTACTTTGAGACTTTTTTTTAATTTTATTTATAATTTGTGAGTTTTTTAGATGTTGATGACATAATACCTGCATAATTTTACAAGATTAATATAAAGTGACACTTCATGTTGATAACGACACTATCAGCAGAAAATTTAACATTGATGTTTTACCTAACCTCTTGTATGGGTAAAACATACATGCAGAAATAATGAGAACAATTGATCTATACAACATTTCATTGACTTTTTTTTTGCTTTTTATGCAGTGACTAAAATGTTACATCTTAGAATAACCTTCAATGTCCATGAATTTTGTCCTCCCTCATACACACTCATGTTCGAAAGAAAGAATCCAAGTAGAAATTTGAAATCTAGAATAGTGTTACATTTAAGTGCAAAAATGAAATACTTAAAAAGTAGAAGGAAGAAATGAAGTGGAAAACACTTGAAAAGAATCGGGCTAGTTAACCGAATGATATATGTAAATGTCCTCTGTTACTGAACACTTCCAATCTTTTTTTAGAAAAATGATAAAGTATTTTTCATAAAGTTCATTCAAACCGTGCTCTGAGATATAAGATAAGAAATTAAGGGATTTTGTAAGAATAGAACCACACAGATTTCAATGTGCACCTATGCATTTTAACTGCAGTTTTATGTTGTAATATTGCAATATTTTAGAATGAAACAGGTTTCAAATTCTTTTATTACTTCTAGAAATATTAAAAAAAAGTTTTAAAGCTGGTTTTTATGTAGAAAATTAAATGGTAGTATTATAATGTGTATTTTTAATGTGAAGTTAAAGATGAGAATAGTTTAATTTTAGCTGTTTAAAACTTTTAAATTAATCATTAAGCGAATTGCACATTTTAAAAAATAATTTTTGTTATTTAGAAAATAAAATTATGAAAATAAATAGGAACTTTCATTCAGATCCCCATGTTATTCTTACAATTAGCATTAATTTTTTTTAATTATTGCCAGCATTCTTGTACAGTTATACAACTACTCCTTTCAAAGTTCTTTGTATTTTGTAAAACTCAAAGGGTTTTCTGTTTTGTTATGCTTCCTAAGATGTTTCACAACATCACACCATAATCAAATACTTTATCACACAAATAACTCATTTATACGCATTTCTTTTCCTTAAATAATACATTACTTCAGGAAAAAAAGAAAAGGAAATCTTATGGATAAAACCCTCAGGGGCTAAACCGTTTTAGGTACCCGTGGGTATCATAACCCCGAGATATTCTTGTGATCTTTTTCTTTCTCATTATTACTATAATCTTTTGTAAACGTGGATGAATTATTCCATGGTTACTTTGTCGATTCATCTTTATTTTGGGGCCTTCATCTTCTGTGTTAACCAAATACCGCTTTTTCAATTCATTTTACCCGTTTAAATTACAGATGCACATTACTTGGCACAGCATTGTCCGATTTCTCTCTTGCAACATAATATATATATATATATATATATATATATATATATATATATATATATCCACACCGTATATAAAGATTAACAAAGCACGACTTGAGAGAAACTAGTACTATAATGTTGTAGAATTAAAGCCTCTTTTCGATCGAGGGGAATTTAAATGTTGTGAGCTTTTCCTCAATCTTACAAACCAATTGCTTCGATTTTTCCTTTTTTGACGTAAGTTTAATTATGGAATGGAAATTATTTAAATTAGAAGAAATATTTTTAAACCTAAAAATTTTACTAAAATTAAAAAAAAATTTGAACATACAGATAATTTCACTGACCATTATGTCTAGAAAATATTTATTTAAAAATTAATCCTAACAGGAATATTTTATTTTCTGAAAAAGGCAGATTCGTGTTCATAAAACAGAAAGCAAAAGAAAAGGTTCTAAACTCTTTTCTTAACAAGAAGTTATGATGATATCCGAACAAAAGATTAGCCTAAATATAATAAAAAAACAAAAACAAAAAAAAATAAGAATTATACTTCACAATATCTAGGATTAATTTCCCAAGCAGCTCTTTATCGACGGAAAGTTTTAAAAGGGGGGGGGGGGTAATCGACCCCGCGTGTGAACTGCGCATTAACTTGGTCTGGACTATATATATATCGGAATTAACATTCTATTCAATTATGTACGAGTGTGCTTCACATACATTTTTAGTATGGCTTCCATGAGCATCATCACCGCCAATGTTATCACTCTTAGAAGTTATAGAGTCATGATTTTTATTTTTAACAAAAAAGGAAAATATTGCTAAACATGTTTTACATAAAGATATGTATGACACTGAAGAATACGAAAATATACCAAAAGAGAATTCAGTCACATTTTTCAAGACCTGAAGGTAACACAGCTGGTAATTTATTTTGAGCTGTATGGGTTTTGAATTGGGACAAAAGAAATAAGATCTGCTATTCTAGAGATTAAGGAGAAATAAAATGCCAGAGAAAAACAATAATCCGTTAAGGATTGGTTGAAAATAAAATAAATATTTTAAGCATTTATTTTATTAAATAATCTTTATTACTGCCTGTAGACTTACATATTGGTAAAAAACAGCAAACACATGGCTATAAATTTAATATCACGCATTAACCAGTTACTATGTAATTTAACGGAAAGGTTCGTTACTTAGAAAATTCATATTAATGTTGGAACTTAAATTATTGTTCAATTCTTATCAATACTATTTCTCGTGACATACTTTATCCACGGCGTAATAAATATGGACTCTCGAACTTATATGGGCATAACTAAGCACGATTTTGAATAGTTTTTAAGTCACCATCGTTATTATTTCACAAGAACTTAAAAGAGCGGTCAAAAACGATGAACGGTTATAAGAAGCTATCACGATTTTTTCTTAGTTATGTAAAAATACTTATTTTTGGAAAGTGTAGCTATTTTATATCTTTCTGTGATATCCACGCTTTTCTTTTCTCTCTGCGAAATTCTCACTATAACTTATCCAAACTGCAAAGAAATAGCATTCATTCTCTCTGTAGTCTAGTGGTCATGATTACGAATTCGTGGCCGATGGTTTTCGTTTTAGTTCTGATGCCATTTAAGACTCCCGTACAGCATGATTGATGCACGCTAAATCTGGTGAAGGTTCAAACTCCTCCCATTGGTGTAGTGTGGAGATTTGGAGAGGAAGATGTTGACTCAAGTTTCGTACTCGTCACTTGACAGAGGCTCAAAACTTCGAGGGACTTTATCAAAAGTCCTCGTATTCCTTCTCCGTCGATATTAATAATCACATTACTTGGGACAGCGATTTTCATACATTTCACCGCTGGTATCAGTTTCGCGTAGGAGATATTAATTAATAAAATAAATATCACAACAAGCGTTCGAATTAAGATTCATTTTGTATTATCAAAGATTTAATTTTCTCAAAATGAATAAATTAAGTTATTTACAAGCATTGAATAAACATCGAATTATAAAAATAAATTTGTTTTAGACGGTAAAATATAGTTTCACAATATTGTATTAATTACAAATTCTTACGACCTATAAAGAAATGTCAAATCTTGAAACAGAAACTATTCGTGAGCTTTCCCTTAGACTAATAATGATGACATGGTATGTTAATATATTCGTTACTTATTAGAATTACAGAGAGGTTTTTAAAACCGTGTACTGATCTGCTTTTATAGGAGAAATGTATTCATATATGAGGAATTTAATTATTTTTGAATTACATATCACATCGATTTAGGATTTATTGATAACATAGATAGTACAAAAATTCAACGCTTATAGAAAGAGATGTTAATTAAAAACATAAATAAATTATCTTATTTTGCAATTTGTATGACACAGTAATTACATCTATGTTCATTTAAAGATAAGTTATAACAAACCGTGTCACTCATTCTCAGAATCATTTTATTTAAGATATAATTATAAATATAGTTTATATGAAATCAACACTGCTTAAAAAGAGCAACATATTTATTCATTATAATTCGTTTTTACAATTCTGCTTATTTTATTGCTCTACAAACAGAGAGCATACATTACCACAAAAACTGCATTTTAAAATGTTTGATGAAGTGAATTTTCAGGGTATTACTTAGTACGTGTAATATGTTTAATTATCCCTTATAACATCAAAAGAGATTTATCTAAATTGTATGATTTAATTTTTAACTACTTGAATCATATTAATATCTAAAATTACATTTCACTTCGTATAAATAATCTGAATGAAATTCTCAATGGACTTTTCTCTCTCACTGAGCATTTGTGAAAGTAAATTTCAAAATTGAGTCTTAATGCCATGAAAAAAGGAGCGCATATATATATAATGGAGGCTTTCAAAATTCAGAATTACTTCAATAACTTAAGTAATCATTATGAAATTGGGAAGTAATAGAAAAGGAAGGCAGAGGAGAATACTAGACCAGAAGTAAAATTTACGTATATGAACAGGATTGAGAAAGCACCGTTCCTTATTTTTCCGAAATGTTATATCTACAAACTCCGAAACAACCACTAAAGTATAATTAAGAAAAAAATGTACACGTTTGCTTTCTTTAAAATTTAATATATTTATTTATATGCAAAAGTTTCAAGAAATAATCGATTGGGAATACGTGGAGAGATAACATATTAAAGATCTCGAAATTAATGTTAAGTGATAAATGTATAGTCAGTTTTTATTTGGTAGAGTGAAATTACGATTTGTTCCCTAAATTGAAAAAAAAAAACAAATCAAATACTCTCCAGAAATTTCAAATACTTATAGTAAAAGTTGTCTTTTTACTCTTATTTTTTACAGTACATTTTTAATTGAGGATTTACAATACTGAAAAAATAATTGTTACCGAGCTTTAAAACATTAACTAATACTTGTATTTATAGCAATCAAAATATTATTGAATATGTGCTTCGAAATAATAAAAGATCAACTGAAACTGTACCAATAATAATATATTGTTACAAATAGTATACCGTTTTGATCAATTATTTCCATTTAGTCATACAGTTTTCACATTCAATACTTCATTGAGAAAATACTAAATCTAAGCTAAAGAAGAAACCGATCCTACACCATCCTTGTGTAAGCTTTAGTTTTTTAGAATTTCTGATCTGGAATATATGAAAATTGAATGATATTTCATTGAACTAAATCAATATTATCGTGTAAAAGATAATAATATCAATTTAGTTCTAATATTCAATAGGACCAAACTAATAGGAGTTTAAAAAATACAAAAGAAAATTGTATTTTTTAAACATCCTATTGGTTTTACATTTGAATGTAGCAGATTTCCATTTGAAATATATTTGATTACAGATTAAAAAATTATAGTTATGACATTTAATAATAGATATACATCAGATAATTTTTATACCCATACTTGAAAAACACTTTTCCATATAATTCTATCATTATATGTGAAAAATAATATATTCTAAGTAAAATTTGTCGTCCACAGCAAACTAATCTTACAAACTACTGGCCGGAGATTAAATATAAAATTGGTACACTGTAAAAAATTTTACGAATATAAATAACCATAACTTATAGTAGGTGTGATTGACATTATTCTTTTTAATTTCTTTATACTTCCCGTTATATTACTTCATACTTCCTTACCTATATTTTAAAAAATGGAATAAGATCCTTAAGAAATATATTTATTTTTTTTGATAATTCCGCGATCACAGACTAAAATTTATTTGTTTATTTACATTCAATCTAAATACTCTTAGATACGAGACTCCTATTTTATTGAAACGATTATTATTTAAGGAATAATGAGAAGCTAAAGAAAGTTTTAAGAACCATGCCTTACAAATACTTGGACGTTACAGTGACAGGCTAAGGTTGTACTTTTTAAATAGTCGAGTTTTTGATTAACGAATGAAATTTAAAAATATATTATATATTTTTTTGTTATTGTACCAGTAAATATTGTTTCCTACATACATAATTTTATTGCTTATTATTCATTTCTCTTTCCTCAGGATTCTTCAATTAAGCATACAATGGAGATTATGAATCAAATCTTCACGTTCCTACTATCAGCAATTTTGATTCTCAATACCTATTTAACTTTTCAGTATTACAATATCCTTGCTTTTACAAACCTAGTAATAATACTCTTTCTGATTTACCACTTAATTAACCTACATAAAATATTTGTAATCAAGGAATATCAAAATAATAAAGAAATCATGACACTTGTCCCTATAAAATAAACAATAGACAAAGGAAACCAGGCAATAAATAATACAATGAGTACCTTTAGAAATCATGACACTTGTCCCTACATAAAAAACAATAGACAAAGGAAACCAGACAATAAATAATACAATGAGTACCTTTAGAATACCTCATTCCAAACTTACTCTGAATATAAATTAAATAAATGTACACAAACCAATTCAGAAACCAGTATCAGGCAGTTTGTCGACATTGGGAACATCGTCAATGGAATCAGAAAAGAAATCATTTACTTCTGTTCCATGTGAAAAGGAATCCATAAGCGAAATAAATAGAGGCAATATATTAACAAATGAAAACACAATTAAAAAACCTAGCGTTAAACAGACTATCATAAATACATCTAAAGCTAACACTGATAAAATCGACGCATATTTTGAACTTTCAAGTTTATCAGTTTTCTCCTCAAGTTCTCATGCTATAGAACCATCAATAAAAAAGAAAATACCAAAATGGAAGAAACTCAAGAAATCCATATCCAAATTTCTCTGTCACCCAAATTCTAAAAAAAGTAAAATACCGCAATAAAATATATAACAGGCAATTCAATAGCAACATAAAATAGAATACAAATATAACTTTTAAATTTAAATCAATAAATTAAACATGTACATCAATAGCCAAAAAAACAATAGCCAATAACATTTTTGTTTCATAAAATAAATAAAATAGTTTTGTAGTATGTTTATTCAATAGCCAACATTCCAAGATAATTTTAAACAGTCGTGTAAAAATGGTGGAGACGATGGCATGTGTTAGGCACTCGTTTACAAGTTTCTCGAAGAAATGATCTCAACTTCGTTAGCATTACATCTTGAAATGGAAGCAGCGAAGGGTGTAATTTACACGTGGTGGATTGAGGGGGAAGGTATTGTCTGACAAAGGAATTTGAATGAGAGAAAGCTTGAGAAATTTTCGGACACTTGTCTGGAGAATGAGGATAAGACTAAAAGATGAAATAACAAGAAATTTTTCGGTGTCTTTATAACACCCTTTTTTTTGAAAAATTTTCTGTTCTTTCTCATAATTATTTTTTTCAATTCCCTCAATTTTTTTTTCTTGAAGTCTGAGAGGTATTATATTATACCTTATTTTTCATATACAAAGGTACTTTTAAGTATCTTGAACTCATTATAGAAATGTGAACTTAGATTTTGTGCATACTTCTTTTGAGTATATGGGTATTTTACCGAAATTCAGTTTAATATATGAATTTAATATTAAAATATTTCGATTTTAATACATACCAATTTCATATGAAAAATAAAATATTTTCTAAATATACTTAACTGTAGGAAAATTAGGAAGAGCTCAACTACCTTAATTAAATTAAATGTTTGGCAATATATTTAAATAAATTAAAGTATTTTGTTATAGTACTTCTTAAATACTAAATTATTAAATTTTTACGAATGCCGCCAATGCGAAAGGGTATCTATATAAAGTAGGATACATTTCTATCTTTTTAAAAATGTTTTTATTATAAATTCTACACTTAAATATTCATAGGATTAGTTAAAGGTGTTTTATGCTTTTCTTTGGGCCTTATTCAACATTAGAGGTATAAAAAGTATAAAATTATTAAAAGAATATTCCAAATATTTTTATCTTAATATTAACTTAATCGTTGTATATATATATTTCTTTTAACAATGTTAAGATATTTCAAAATTATATATATATATATATATATATGATCTTCAAGTCGCTTCAAAAGATTTTTATAATAATAAAGTAATCAAACATCATATAGGTAATAAGCAAACATAAAAGTAATAAATGAATCATGATAAATTTTCTTTTAATGATTTCACAACTGAACTAGAGATTTCACATTCTCTGATGAATTACAGGTCAGGGACAATGTAGATGACTAGGACCGTCTAGAAAACTCGTTGTTTCTATTACTATTTCAAAATTAATTTATTTTTAAAGTTTATTTGATTTTCTTTTATGTTTTTGTTAGTCATTAATTATACTTGTTTTATTTTACTGTTGGACAATATATTGGTATTTTATGAGTTTTGTAATACTTTTTTGATAATAAGTAATGTTTTATATTGAAAAGATGAACGCAATTCACATTGAAAATGTATTCGATTAAGAAACAAAAGTGAAGAGTTAATGTTTTACTTAGCTTAACTTTAAATTAAGTTACAGATTTCAAAGTTACAAAATTGAGTATACAACTAGTCTAATAACTTAAAGTATTTAAGAAAATATAACATTTCATTACATATCAATTTGCAATTAGAATACCTTCCAAATAGTATGCATTAATTTGGAAGAATGCGTGTGGTTTCATTGAATATTTCTGAATATTTTTCTTGTCATGCTGTTTGTAAGCGTTCTTTGCTTCTAATATTATTCTTTGGAACAGAAATTCCCTACTGAGGCCACGAATTTTCTATTACAATATTATCGAGAAATTAGAGTTGTATATGCAATTGCATCTTACAGTTAGTTAAATAACAATTATAACTTTGTAACTGTACATTTTGTTTCGTTATCTTATTGAATTAAACAATGTTACCTTTAACCTAATATCCAAAGAATAATTTAAAGCACTTAGTTTTAAATTATTTTTCTATTCTTCCAAGTATTTAATTTAATCAAACTTCAGTCAATAAATTTTACTTACCAGCCTCTTTTGCAGACATACGCACCCCGTACAAGAACTAAACTACATTTACACTTTTCTGTGAATGGTGTTAGGGGGTTAGAATTCATCAAATATATCAGAGAATTCCATCATTTATATCTACTAACACTTCCAAATTCATTGCATTAACTTTCATTACTGAATATACTACATTAATTTAGAATTATTGAGATTCTAAAATATTATTCTTAACTAATGTAATCTTATTGTAATGTAACTCTTGAATGAATTTTGATGGATTTTCTTCTAGCTTCCTGACCAATATAATTTTCTTTTCGGGCTACCATTCAAACTATTTTGGAAAAAATACATCTTCCTATTGTTATAAAAATAGATGAGGTAATTTGTACAGCTCTCATCTTTAGGAGTCTTTCTTGCTTCTTCAACGATGTTTTCATAAATCATCGAAGTGAAGGGTTTGTTTTTCTCCCTCTTCAAAGTTTTGTTATATTTACCGAAATATTTTACATTTGTACATAATATTTTATATACGCATCAATGATTGTATTTGGTTTTCAATTGCAATGCCACATACTGATTTACTTCCTTCAGACAATCGAATGACAATTTACTAAATTTTAAGATAAATTTCATTTCAGAAGCTTACTTTGACATCTAAAATGTATTCTATTCCTCAAAATTCAATGTATGCACATTAAGAAAACAAAAATATTATATTAAGAGTTAACAAACTCGCAACTTTTTTACGGGAGAATACTGAATTTCCTGAGCTGGGATATCAAAATCTTTTTTGTTAAAATACTAGTAATTAGACATAATTGTTTCTTAGGCTAATAAATTTTATAATATGAATTTTATTATTCTTATAAATATTAAACTTAAAATATTTTTAATAATACTTTTATGCCTTTCAGAAAGCAGTAAGAGGTGTATGCTCAATTTTGAGAAATGTAGTAATAACTTTGACATTCTGAGACCTATTTTGTTACCTTTCATTTTGCAGTACCCAGGCCTTATTTTTCAGCAAGATATTTCCAGATCATATATGGCACATTTTGCTATGAACTGTCTTACAGCTTGTCAAGCACTTCCTTGGCCAGCCAGCTCTCTCTCCAATCGAGCTTGTCTGGGATATGATGGGAAGGTAACTGCAACTACCAGGGAATGTTGAGGACCTAGCCCGACAATTAGAGCAAATTTGGCAAGAAATACCGCAGGAGACCATCATTGAGCTTTATCATTCTATGCCACGTCGTGTGTCAGCTTGCATCCAGGCTAGAGGTGGGTCAACAACTTATGGAGCTCGTTACTTTGTAACTCTGAAATAAATCATTCCATTTTTCTGAAACTTTAATGACTTTCTATTCTATACGAAATTTTCCTATCCGCCACTTTTTTTCTCCAACGGACAACTCCTTCTTGGTGCGTCAATTTTTTTGTTTTATATATATATACTGCTGTTTGTTGAAAATGCAACACCATGAAAGAATCTTCAGAATCAAATGAAATTTAATGCAGAAACGACTTTTACTGATACAAATAAATGATGAAATTTTCAAAACAAAAGAAACAAATTAAGCGTCCGAAATCAGTATTTGGTGCAGCCACCATGCGCTGCAATAAGTGCTGCTATACGACGTGGCATGGAGTCAAACAGATGTTGAATATCTGCTTGAGGAAGAGAATTCCATATCGCTTGTATGCGCAACCAAAGTTCGTCTTTGGAAACTGCAGGACGCGGATCACGAGCGAGACGCCGACCAACCATATCCCACACGTGCTCAATAGGCGACATATCCGGTGAATAAGCAGGCCAAGGAAGAAGTTGCATGCGTTGTGCTGAACAGAAGTCTCGAACAGTCCGCGCAACATGTGGGCGTGCATTATCCTGCTGAAAGATAGCTCCAGGGATGCCTTGAAGGAAAGGAACGACTTCGGGCTGTAGCACTTCACGGACGTACCTGTTGCTATTGAGATTACCCTCAATTCGTATCAAATTGGATCGTCCATGATACGAAATCGCACCCCAGACCATAACTCCGGGTGTTCGACCACTATGTCGTTCAATAATACACTCAGGAAGGCAGCGTTGACCGGCATAACGTCTAACACGAACACGGCCATCATGGGTCCACAAATTGAAGCGTGATTCATCTGAAAAGACAACTTGGTGCCAATCAGCTCGCCTGTCTCTGTGCTCAAGAGCCCACTGCCGACGCAGCCGTCGATGATTCGCCGTGAGGGGAATCCTGTATAAAGGCACCCTTGCACGCAATCCACGGCGCAGCAGACGACGACGATTTGACGAAGCCGACAATTGTACACCTGTAGCAGTAGACCAACGTGCTGCCAGCTGCCTGGAGGAAGCTGTGCGATCATTCACCGCCATGCGGAGCAGGTGTCGATCATCGCGCTCTGACGTCACCTTCTGTCGTCCAGTGCCTGTTTTTCGAGTTGTTCGGTGCTCGTCGGTCCACTGCTTCCAAACTCGCATCACTGTGGAACTGTTCCGCTGCATACGAGCTGCTATTGCGCGATAGGAAAATTCTCCTTCTCGAAGGCCGATTATCCTCCCTCGTTCAAACTCCGTAAGTTGCTTGAATTTCTTATTCTTCCGTCGTGGAGGCATACTCAGGTCTCACTAAA
>BMAW01043529.1:0-15639 GCA_019974015.1 Nephila pilipes | reverse complement strand
TCGAATTTTAAAATTGCTAATGAACGCGGTACGTCACAGAGAAATATGTTTGCATTTGAGTTTTTCTCTAATTGTGGTGTTTTGGGATCCTAGAATACTTTTTCATCAAAAATAACTTCATCTATTGCGTTAATATTTACGTTATGAAATGAGACAATTTTCTATGCAATTAGTATAACTTTTTTTTTCTGATGTGCATTCTCAAATTTTAAGCACTATAAAATGTTTGTGCAAAAATTATGGGAAATTCGAATCATAAAATTTAAACATTTATTAAATTAATTTTTGAAATTATAATTATGTTTGGTACACCAAACACATAATTATAATTACGTTTATAAGTTTATATATAAGTAAGTTAAGACTATAATTTAGCTTATAGGTAAATTTATATTACGTCTAAAAATTTGTAAAGGTATAAATATTATAAAATTTGAGCAATATGTGTGACGTTGGGCTATTCACGATTTTTTCTTCACTAACCTTGGGGACATTAATTGAGATGGATTGCATGAAATAACAATTTCTTCCCAACCAAAATGAAACGTGATTATGCTAATTGGAGGCAGGTGAAAATAAAGTGAAGTGAGTTAGATTTGACGGTATTTAAGAAAAAGGAAATTTAGAGGATAGAGGACGAGGTGGACTAGTGCTGAGTGTATGCCTTACATGCGATAGAAGATATCAAGAACTGTTACGGGCGATTGCGATTGCAGAAGATTTGAGAAATCAAGACAAACTCAACTGGAGAGGTTATGGTAATAGAGTATTAATTCTAATAGTCATATAGGTGAATAAATCCAATCGGTCATCAAGGAGAGCAAATATTCTTTAGACATTATGTTACAACAATTGATAAATAAATAGTTGTGTGAGACTTGACTGGTGTATTCTTCCGTAGATTACTGACTTTCAGAGTTAGTTGTATTTGACTGAGTTATGACACAAGAGTCGGGTAGAAGAAGTGATTCGCCACTTATGTGCCAAAAGGTAAGTATATAACTTATACATTATTAATTATTTTTTAAATACAGAGTGTTTTAAAATTCGTCAGCTAAAACTTAAAGGGTGATAAAAACATCCAAACAGGCCATTTTCACCATACATTGCATAAGCAGCAATTGAAGCAACAAGTGCAAATTTTCTCACCCATCGTCATTTCTACCATGGATTTCAGAGGGCATGGTGACGTACAGTAATTAGGAAAAGGTCATCCCTCCTGAAATCCACGGTAGAAATGACGATGTGTAAGGAAACTCACGCTTTATGCTTTCCGTCTAGCGGTTCACCGTTTGGTCTCCACTCATGATGCATTGTATGGAAAAAAAAATGCTTGTTTAGATATTTTCTATCACCCCTTAAATTGTTGCCTATGGGTTTCGGTACTACCTGAATGAATGCTTAAAGAAACCACGGATAGTCTTCAAGATTTTTTTTGGTTGCCATGCCTCCCGAAATTTATGATAGAAATGACGATGTGTAAGAAAACTCGTGCTTTATGCTTACCATTACAGCGCCATCTAGCGCTAAACCGCCTATGCATTGCAAGTTGAAAATTGCTTGCTTAGATGTTTCCTATTACCTCTTAAATTTTTGCCCGTGAGTTTCGAAACACTCTGCATAATTTTTTATGCATAAACAGATACGAGTATTTCAATGTACAAATGCTTCAATGTTAAAATCTGAATTTCATTGCTTTAATTCTTAAAAGTGAGGAATATTTATACTCGGCACATAATAAACTTATTTTTCCTTCTCGAAGTCGCCATAGTTACTGTAATCCTATTCATAACGTACATTGGAGCTTTAATTGTGTAATTCTTTGTTCATTTTGATATAACAATATTTCCGAAAGATCATTAGAGATATCGAAATTTTATTCGATTTCGACATCTCTTTGAATATTAGACACGATTATCTAACAGACACAGAAGTTCGCATTGTCTGTAACTAGATTAGTTTGTCGAAAATTGAGGCAGTGAACATAATGATGCTGCAGGTGATTATATATCCGTGTTTGTCGTGACATTTAACTAATTGAGAATTTCCGTAGTGGCAATGTCTGTGCAATTTAGAAACTTGAATCGTACTAACAGTAGAAGATTAGAAATTTGGAGCATTCTTCAGAGAATGTGAGAAAGTTAAGTTCGCAGATCCTGGCACATGTTCAAATATTTGCACGAAATAGATGTTTACCGACTTGAATTTCTCTTTGAAATTTAAACAACTAGTTTAATGTAATAGTTATGTCATAGGATAAAGCTTCTGTTAGAATGAAATTTTCTACGCTTTGGAAACAATATTTTGTTCAAACTTTCATTCAGCTACAAAGAGTTGGAAAATATTTTTAAATGAAAAAGCAATATTTTTATGCGTAACCGAAATTTTATAGGTATGCGTTATTATTATTTGTACGAATATAAGTTCTATTTTTTTTTAAAGAGCGTATTTAATAATATTTGAAAATATAATAGTTGAAAAGTTTATAGGAAGAATTACTTTGAAAAATGTATTATTTTCTGTTGTCTTTGATTTACCGAAATGTATTAGCCACAGAAGGGACTATTGTTTTCTATACCCCATAGATGTCGTACCTGACCCCTTTTCAAAAGTTTATCTTGTTTTTGCGTATATATTTGATGTTTGCTTTCACCAGTAACGAACTTAATTTTCAAAAATACGTCATAATAAATTTCTTCTGAATTTTTTGTTAGATTGAAATAAAATATAAACCATAATAAATTTCTTTTGAATTTTTTGTTAGATTGAAATAAAATATAAACCATAATAAATTTCTCCCATTTTTTTATTGGACTGAATTGAAACAAATATAAAAACTAAGTATTTTGTTCATTAATCAATTTATGTATTTATCTTAAATCATATGTAAACTGGAATCAAGATATGATTGAAAATAAATTACATTATTCAGAAAATCAAGCTGAAAGACAGCCATTCTTTTTTGCCTCCAAAATTTCAAACTACGTCTTCGCTTCCTTCTTGGAATGTTCTGGTGTCAAATGATTTTAATATTGATTTACAATTATTATTAGCCACCCAAAAGACTATTGTTTTAGTTGGATCACTTTTGGCGTACCAGATCACTTTTAAATTTTTCCCCCCTTTGCTTTAATTTTCATTACATTTATCTTAAATATATTCAATTTGGTAATGAATCGTTTGCTTTAATTTTAATTACATGTAGCTGATATAATATACTTTAATATATAATTTATCATTTCCTTTATGTTAATATATGAAAAGTTTACTATTGTCGTATTTCGAGTCTATTTCAGCTTAATGAGTAATGAGATTGCACGATAAGAGGTTGTTGACGCCATATAAGATTATACATTGGTAAATTAATTGAATACAATAAATATTATTGTAAATCTCTAACGCTGAAAAATTATCCAACATAATACATCTATTTTTTTTTTAAATTACTGTATCTCTAAGGATTTTTAAATTTCTGAATATAGGTTTTGAACCCTTAATAACAAAGATAGTTTTTGATAAATTTCTATTCGTTAAATTACGATCAGAAATAATATATTATCCTGTTAGTATTAGTAATTATGCGTTTGAATTCTTTTTTTACGTTTTTAATCGGTAACCTATTTTATTTGCCTTGGTAAACAATTTCATTTTTTGAAGTGTTTTTGTATACTTGTAATGAAGGGAAAACTAAATGAAGAACACCTCTTTTCTTCAGGAGATGAACGTAGGTAAATTTTGATTCAGTATCAGAAAGTGTGAAATTCGTTAATTGTTAATGTAAAATGATACTAGTAGGGCCCGAGAATTAAACTATTATATAAAATCTATAAGTTAAACTCCGAAGGAACTGAAATAAATCAGTTAACATGTAAAAATGATTAATGGAGATAGAGCCAAGCATAGCATATAAATTCTTTTAAAATTTAGCAATATATAAATAAATGTTACTTTAACTTTTTAATCTTTTGCTGCTATATTTAACCATACATATTTATATATTTAGATATAAAGGTATATGAATTACAAATTAACAAATTATGAAATTTGTTAATAAATAATCAAAACGAAAATTATTTGAAAATAGTTATCGCTGATGTAATTTCAAACTCCCTGGTAACCATGTTCTATGACTTAATTGTATGCGGGACTGATATAAGCCAGGTATAAAAAGTCATCTACTTTGAATCTTCGAAAGAGTGTGTATTTGTCCTACAGAAGCTTTTGTTATTGCCGAGATGGCCAATTTTGAACAAACTTATTCTCTTAAATAACATTTTATGCAGGGTATCCCTGAACTCATGGGCCTCACTTTAAGGGAAGGTAAAATACACATAAAGAAATATGTTTTGCGTGCCCTACAGTTACACTGGTAATAAAAGAATCGATGTCATGGCGAGGCGTGGGACCGAATCCAATCAACCCAAGATTCTACTATCACTCAGAATAAAATCACTTCAACTATTAATATTTCCTCAGACAAAAATATCTAAGACTTGAGTAAAGGCAAATGATGGGAGTTCCTTGTCGCTGCAATTCCACTGCAATTGGAATTCTCTGGATCTGTCGCGCATTTTCACCTTGTGATTTACCACGACTACTTAAAAGCACAGTTTCAGCATATCGATGGAGCACGACTACTTACAAGCACAATTTCACCATTTCGATGAAGCACGACCACTTAAAAGCACAATTTCACCATATCGATGGAACACGACAACTTAAAAGCACAATTTCACCATATCGATGGGATTTCCGATAGAGTCTTATTGAGATGTATCGGATCTGAATGTTATGTCGATCTCCAGTATGGATGGCAATCACCTGCAAAACTGCTTCGAACTCGACAAGCTACCTACGGTCGTACCCACCTTTCTATTGGGAAACTATGCGTCGAATGGCTGAACAGCTAAGGATGGGCATAGGCTCAATGAAAATGAATGAAGTTCGTCGTATTGGGGGTATGGAAAATGAATAGCATTTGCAGAGAAAACAATAAAGGTTGAGAATATGAAAAAAGCTCTTTATTTACATTTTACATAAATAATTTGACTAAGTGCTCAGATGTGCCTCCATCAATGTCGATGTAGGCATGGCAACGTCTAAAGAAAAATTCCGCTCCTTTCCTAACCATGCCAGGTGTTTCACGAACAATTTCAGAAATCAGTAAAAGTTATGCGTTGAGATCTTCTTCAGAGTAGAGCTCTCGTAGATGGTTATCTTGAGTTGATCCCATAAGAAAAATTTAATATTTGATAAATTGGGTAAACGTGCTATCCAAGTGGCTAGTTCACTTCGTCTAATCCATCGAGTGCAAAATATGTGGCATATTAATATCGAAATGAACTACAGCCAAATTGTTCTGAAATAAAATGAGATTTTTAACGGAAACTGGACATTATTTGATAATACGTTTCTTGAAAGAGGCGTTACATAGAGCCATTGAGTAGATGTCTTTACACGTATGGGTCATTAGGGAAATAATTCACAATATCTGTTCACAGAATGTACATTAATCCTTCTCGGGGCTTTATCGCTGTTAATGGTCAGATATTTCAATATTTAATTTTATCAAACTGTTCTTAGCAAGACTTTCGCGCTGATGTAAATAAAAGCCTTTTTTTTTCTCACTTCTTAAAACTTCACCCCTTTCTTAGCATTTCCTGTTTTTGAAGCGACAAGTTTCTCTTTCGATTCTCAGTTCGATTCTCAGTACTATACAAAAATCTTTTCTCATCTAAGAATGTACCTTCCTTTGAAGTTTGGTCCATGGGCTTAGGGACACTTTATATAAAAAAAAACTATTCCCCTTTAAAGGTAATATCTTTACATTTATTTAATTGTACTATTCCTTAAAAATTAAAATAGCCAATATAAGGAGTTGAGAGTGTCTTGTTTACTTAAACATAAATATTTAAATCCTGGATGAATATTTGACGTTACACACAGACATTAATAAGTTATGTGACACCCCCATCCACATACAAAGTTGACAGCGGGTAATCTCGCTTTCCATGAAGAAATCAATCACCACAGAGTTAAATAATCTATATTCCTTCTATAAAGTAATTTGCATTATGAGAATGGGTGGAGGTGGGAGGAATATAGCCACAGCACGGCCGAGGGCATGCCATGTCAGAGTTAGAATTTTTTTCGTAAGAATAAACGACACTTTTGATTTCTACATTTTATACACTGTTTAAGACATCTCCATACGCTTTACTTCCTCACACTTCAGGTCGAGAATGATGTTCTATAAGTTCGAGCATCATCATCCATAAAAATGAAAACAATCCTAACTGCTACAGCGTACAATCTCGCAGGGGGGGGTCAAGGATTCCATCTCGATACCAAACAGCCGACACTGTTTACAGATCTGGAGGTCGGTACGAAGCCTCTACAAAAGTCCAGCCAGCATCTCGATATTTCCATTCGGAATGGAGGATATTCGATGATGTTCTTGGGTCTATTGCGTGTGCATTGTTCTCTCCAGACTCTTACACACTTGTCACCTGCTTGCAGAACAAACCTCGACAGAGCCATGAACACAATGTTGCCCAATAAGACACAATCTTATTGGCATGTTGCCTACACCACTTTAATTGCACTTCTTTGGATTGGATTGGTAGAGAAAGTCTTGTTACCTAGGCATTCAATCCATTCATATGTAGTCTTCTGCGCACAGTAGAGGTAAATATCGTTTTATCAATGAATGCTGTAATAACAGAACACACATGTGGTGTACGTTGTTCGATTCCATTTGTCTACAACACGTGTGTATTGGTCTCCCACAGCAGGCATGGTCATTAAACAACCGGTCCCCAGGTCTTTGGACAACTGCTCTGATTGTTTGGAATTTTTTCCATAATCGTGGAATGAGAGAATGATGAACACTGAAGGAAATGGTACCATCTATCATGGATTGTTTTTATTAAATCGTTGGAGAGCACGCTAGCGTTTCGGAATCTTCCTTTCGTCTTCTAGAAGTCACAGAAGGAAAAATCATATATTCATTTTTTTATTTAAAATGAGTCCAAATAGTTAAGTTACAGATATATATATATATATATACTAGCTGATACCCGCCCGCTCCGCTGGGCAGACGATAATATTATATTTTGGAACCTATATGTAAAATATCAAGAACAATTTTAATTTTTAAACGATAATTATAATCTGAATTTAAAATTTTAAGAAATTGATAGTCTTTTTTAATGGTTATCCACGACTTTCAAATATATGAGAAAAGTATTTAATTGTTAATAGTTTATCAATGAATGGGTAAGTTTTTGTCCTTGCCTCAAAAGATCTTTGATTTCTTAACATTTAAGATGGCAAGTGAATGTAATAAATAAGTCGGGACGTTCAAAATGTCTTACGTATGTCATAGCGTCTTGAGTTCGTTCATGCATGTTGCGAGATCCTCCAGTAAATGAAGACGGCAACACAACCATTTTTCCTATTTCTGAAGACTGTGTATCATTTTTTGCCTTGGCGTCTTTTAAGTGGAAATATTCCTCACTCCTAAGTTTTTTCTCATTGTTATGAATCCAATCAAGCCTTTCAGTTTCTATTTTTGAATACATACCGACCTAAAACTGATTAAAAAGTTGACGAAAGAGCAATAAATAATTAATTTCCCCAACACGCTCCATCAACCTATAGCTGTAGAACTCAGAAACAGAGACAGTCTTATTGATAGAAGCCCTAGTATTGCTATCAAGTTTTGAAATATTTATACAATAACCATCTTCCCCACGAAAAAAGCATCAAAGGGTACTGAAGAGCATCGTAAACTTGATGTGTTTCATTAATTCGTACCAATTTACTGTCTCTGCTGTATAGAATGATATCTCTTTTTTCGAAATCCTGACCGATAATAAGGATAGCTACTTCTTTATTTTGAGGAGCATTCAAACGACCTTTGTGCTCTCCAGGTGATTTTTATCGGCATTAATTATAACCTTGAACTCCTTTTGATCTTTAGGAACTGAATCAACAGCAGCTTTGAAATCGCGAAAATGCCTGTTAAGTTCATGTAGGGCCTTTTGTAATTGGCTAACTAATTCTGGCTTAACACCTGGGAAAATACCACAACGAATGTTTCGTTCATGTTCATCATTACAAAGAAAGTAAAGCTGAAGAAAAGAAGGTTGCTGAGGAGGCTCAGCCAAAAGGCTACCTATCCTGTGGTATACCTGCCCCTGGACTTTAAATGTTAGCATAAAATTTCCCTCCTTCAATTGTTTTGCTCCGAATGACGTCATCTGAAAAAATCCATTATACTTACGAATTGTAGAAAGAAAATGTTCTGGAAGTTGATCTTATGGCTAAGAAGACTATTCAAAGGTTCAGGGTAGGATCTAATAGCAGGAAGCTGGACTTGACATCCACTGCAGCACATTCCTGGAAGTTCATCTATCCATTTTAAAGCCCGCTACCTCGAACAGGGCAAACGTTTTCCGATACTGACAATTTTATCATTTGAATAGTCAATATCTATTTTATATTTAAAACCAAATTTTTGGAAGTCCATGGCCCTAATTTAACTTTTGATCTTTTTTCATTGTATTTAATTACAGCTGCCTGATTCACATGGTGGTTATTAGAAAAGTATTTTCTTTCAGCTGCTCTATGTACTTCAGGATGACTTTGAGTATATTTTGTAACAGCTTGTCTTACTTGTTTATATCTAATTGAGTTTGTGAATCTTTTTCCTTTTTTTTTTACCTTTATTTAGTTGAAGAGATATTACATCATTAATAATTGATTCACTTGAACTTGATAAATCAATGTTAGATATTGATTGAGTCTTTGAAAGTAACACAGACACATTTTCTTGAGGCTGAAACACTAAAGATGACTCATTTTGTTTCTTCATTTTGTTTCATATTATCATCACCAGGATTAACTTTACTTCTATTTGTTAATCCAACTATTTCAATATAAACGTCAAAATGACCATTATGACAGTTTCCCGTAAAACGTAATCTTTTTTCCCCTGAATTGCTTCACCAACAGAAGATATAAGGCAGTCACTTTGATACACTTTGAACTGATAGGGAAATAGCTCTGCCGCCGTCATAATTTCGCAAATAGATCCATACGTGTTTGGTTTACACATTTCGGTAAAATATGAATCGTTAGTATTATAAGAGGCGCCAGATAGCATTTGAGTGTAGCATTTAAACCGATCCCAGTTGTTAAACACGTGAGAAACAATAATATTTCTCATTTTATACGCCATCGGTATATCACCAAACACCAGCAAAGACAGAGACGAAAATAAACATGCTCGGTCTCCAAGAATCTTAAAAACTTGGAAAGGAGTAGGTATTCCATCTATCCAAATATATTCAACATCTATTATTAAAATTATAACTGAAAAGTAAATATGAAAAATCAATTTGTATTAACCTACAATGAAATACTTTTCTAGTTAAAAAATATAACCGAAATTATTTTTTTAAAATCAAATTATTTAAAAATTCAACAAAAAATTAAAGTATAATAAAAATTTTTAGCAAAAAGTCACCCGTATTACGTTATCCTTTTTGCAAAGGGATAACTCTATTACGTTAGCAGCATATCTGGAACTGCAATTGAATAAGACAGAATAGATCTTAAAAAATCATAGCATTAAAAATAATTCTGTATTATGAAAACGATAAAATATCCAGCCACTTTAAAAAATCAAAAACGTTTATTTCCTAGAAATCAAAAACTAAAAATTGCCAAAATACATTAACAAAACTTTTGCATTGTATTTACATTAGGTTACAATTAATGCGTACATCGAAATAAATATTTTGACAACTAATTTTTTTTTTTTATCAATGACATGAATAACATACCGTTATTATTCATTTGTTAAAAGCCAACTTCAATATCTTCGTAAGTTTACGTTTAGATTTACAAATGTAATTTATCAATCATTATTAATAATAAAATACTTTTCTCATAAATTTAAGACTTACGTCTAAGTTCCACAACAATAAAAAATTATCGTTTGCTCAGCAAAGGGGGTCGGAAATCAGCTGGGGTTACCATAGTATAGCTTTTTAATATTCACAATGCAAGGTCATTGAAATGCTTCGACTTGGCGGTGGAAGATATTTGGTGATAAATCTCTAAATGTAGGAATTTCGGGGCTCAACATTTACATTATATATTACAAACCTATAAAACATCCTACTCAGCGAATTATCTTGCGTATGCGCTACCCTATAAGAAGTCGCCATTTCAGTATTTTTCGAAATTCCACTAAGTTTTGAAGCTGATCTACACTTTCACCAACCATGGGATTCCAAATTTATTTATTTCTATCGATAAATATATACGTTTCCTATTTTCGACATGCACGAAATTTCACATAAAGAGCCTCTTCGCCAAAATCTTGTCAATCCTTCATCAGCGCTTCAATATTTAATTATTTGGTATTTTTCCATTTCGAACGAGCACATCTCACCAAGTATACTTAATTGGTAGCAATACACAGTATACACATAAAAAATATATTCCGTTTAGCGTCGGTCATGTCATTTTTGGCGATAAAGTCGCCAAAAATGACATAACAGATGGATTAAAAAGATTAACGCATGAGAATTACATTTTGGATTAGAATTCCGTAAAATCCGTTCTTAGTGAGCGTCTACATAGCAAAATGAGTAACTATGCTAAATTTCAAGTCAATCGGTTGTATAGTCTTAGAGATATCGTGATGAGTCAGTCAGTGGTATTTCGCTTAGATAATATATATATATATATATATATATATATATATATGAATCTGTAGTTTCTCTAAAAATACAGATAGATTCATCCAAAAAGAGACAAGAGATTAATAGCACAGAAGTTCTTCCTCTGCAGTAATTGCAACATAAAATAAGATTTTTCTTTTTTGGGATTTATATCTTTCGAAAACTGAATATCTGTGCTTCCCAAACTAATGAATCTTTCCTTGAGCTTAAGGAACCCCGTCAATATAAGACTAATGCTGAACACATATATACAAACGTAAATTCTACTAATTAACGTCAAGCAGAAAAAGTAGAAAATCCATTAGTTATACAACAAATTAGCTTAATAAACAGGAGGTCGTAGATGGACCAATTTTAAGCCGGTTTAACAATCAGCCGCGGAAAAGTTTGGAAGTAGCGAATTGTGTTACTACATCTCATTTAAAATAGATGTAAAATGCGAAAGAGATATACGAATCGTATTTGTTCAAAGATTTTATTCGCATTTTTGTAGCTAAATTTGAATTCAAAAACTAACATTTAGGTATAAAGTGATCTACGTAAATTTTCAAAAATTATTAAGAAGGAGAAATTTTTTCATTTTGGAAGAACATGTTTCTTTTTTAATTCAATAATGCCGAATCAAAATTTATCCTTATTCTAAATGTTTTGCAATAATTTATTTATATTCTAACAAATCTACATTAATTTGTAATTAAAGAGTTTTCCCATTTTATGACAGTGGTACATTTTCATTAGATCACAATTTTACGGCCAAAGTGTTAATCAGGTATGTTTATCACGTTATTATTTTTATAATTAGATCACACTTATTTACATATTTTATTGCTCTTAATGTAAAAAAATATTCATATATGTAAGTAATTTTTATAATTTATTATAAAATTGTTGAACATTATTTATGTTATTTATGTGCAGAAAATAATTTATTTCCATATATTTTTGTTACAGTGTGCAAGATTCAAATAAAATGTTTAATCCTACAGTAGAAAAGTTCTTCCGTATTCCTAATTGCAAATTAAAAATATTACAATGTTTTTTTTAACGATTTTACTTTTTTTTGAGCTAAAGGCATATTATTATGCTATTTTTTTTTTTTTTTTTTTGGTAAATAAGTTTAAGTAACGTAATTGCATATGTTGAAGGATTTGCGCATATTGAGTCTTTGAAATCATATGCATTTATTACTTCTATTCAGATCTGTTGGAATGTAATATGTGCATTGTTTTCATTGATAAGGTATATGAATTCAAGCAATTCCGCGGTTGCATCTATCGTCATTGTAATTTTACTTGTTTTATTTCAAATTCCATGTTATGTATTTTCCCTCTTATTAAAATAAGTAATGTAAAGATGTTTGTAAATTATTTAAATGAACATTTCGTTTCGCAGAGATCTTGACCCACGAAAAAGTATTAAAAAGTATGTTATTATTATGAGATTTTTATTTTACCAAATTACCATTAAAATTATTATAGAATTATTATTAACAATATGAGGCTATAAAATTCCCAAATCACAGAAAAATTGTGTTAGTGGAGTTACACTTCTATGCTTATCCACACAGAGAAATCCGGATATAGTATGATGTTCTCTTTGAGTTAATAGTTTTTACCTAAATTGAACATTTATTAAAAGTGTATCATATACTTGATTACTTAGCACACCCAAAATAACAAATTGAAAATGAGAAAATAACCATGCTCTGAATATAATTAAAATAATTATATCTGCATTAATTATTAATTCATAAAAATAGGCTTATTAAGGAAGTTGAAGAAAAAACTTGAAAAAGTAGATTCCATTTCCTGAAGTGTAATTGCGAGAAAACTCTGAGATTAGTAAATATGTCTCTGATATTTAAAATTTGTTAACATAATTTTTGATATTAATTTTGGCAGTATTTGAAAAATATTTCAATCAATTATATTGTATAGTGTTCGATTTTAGTTCAAATATTGCTTAAATTAAAATAACCATTGTGCAAATTAGTGCTTTTGAGCGCTCTTTCTTAGAGTTTTTTTTTAAAAAAACTCCTTTACAAATTCTTATAAGTCTTTGAAAAAATATGGATTGAAAATTTGATATAAATTAATATTTTAAAAATGTATTGTCAATTTAAAATTATTCACTAAATAAATGTATATTCTCACATTTCAAATGGTATGCTTTTAAAGCAATTTTTGGTTTTTTTGCAATACTTTCTGGTTTGAAAAACGAACACCTCGTATACAAATGATATAAATAGTATGGCTAAATTCTTTCACTGACCCCTTGATTTTGAAAATCTCCAAGCTGGAACATTTCACTTTATGAGAAATGATGTTTCATATCCAATCCACACATTCAAATCCAAAAAATAAAAATCAAAAATTATTAAAACAATTGACCTTCTCTTCTCCTCAAATGTTCAAAAGATGCATCTCAACCGCCCCATTTTATTCATCTATGATTAGTACACTTTTATCTTACCTCCTTTGTGACGAAAGTCACCGTCTGTACTATACGATTAGGACAATCGAGGCCTTTTAGAGCCTTCTCTTCTTGTCTGAAACTTTCAGAAAGCAGACTTTCCTACCTCTTATTGTTTTCTTTGTGTCTTAATCCTCGTTATTTTACCACCTCTTTACTTGGACACAGGAGATCAAGTTTTTCGACAGTCGTCACTTATAAAATTCTTTGTCTTAAGCGTTTCGGACTATTTTTCAAGTTCACCATGTTCACACAGATTTTTTTTTTTTTGTCTCCATTTCAACTTTTGCTTTGCTAAGGCGATATTTCCAAGGATAGCGACATTTTTCGTTGAGTCCCCCAACCCTTTTTGATAGGTCTCTACTCGTCTATTTTTGAGTGCTTTTGAAAGTTTTCCCTCCTACACCTCTTTCATTGGTTTATTTTTTTGGTTTCGTAAAATGTTCCTATTCTACTCCTATACTTCTTTTTTTTTTTCTCACGTACTAGGTTTGCAAGCACCATTTGACTATATAGGTTTAAAATATTAAACAAAAATGACGTCTAAACATGAATTAATTAAAATTGGTAAAGAAACAAATCTTGAAATCAAGAAAAAGAAACTATACTTTAAAATTTAAGAAACCTCAAAGTAAAAAATCTATTCCACTTATGTAGAAAGAAATTACCTCCAATAATTAAACTTTCCAGTTTGTTATTACGAAAAGGATTATATTCTAATTAATAGGCTCAAATTTCAATTAACTTTCTAAGAATTCTTTAAAATCTTTCGATATTTCAATCTCGAAATAATATGCAATCTGTTGAAATTTTGATTGAGAAAAGTAACAAAATATTCAAATATTTAATATTTTATCGCATTTCTCCTTCGAAAAGTTATTAAAATGAATGCTTACGGGAGCTTATGTATTTAAAAAGAACTTTCTAATTGCTTAACATTTCTTTTTGTTTTTCCCAAATCTAATTCTAAATATTACTTTCAGCTTAACCACAAAATTTCTTTACAATAATTTATGCAAAAGAGAATTGAAAAATAGAGCAATCCAAAAAATAAAATTTGTTCAGGAATTGTATGAAAACAACAATTTTCTTTTTTCTTTTTTTACTGCAAATATTCATAAAATTAATTCTACTTTGTGTTTAATGTGAAATGCTAACCAATTATTTCCAGCTTTACAGATTTTAATTAATATTTTTTAAGAGTGAAAGGATTAAAATTGCAATGTCAACTGAAAGATATCTTGTATTATTTATTAATGTAACAATCTAATTGAGTTCTTTCTTTTTTAAATTTTAAAATATTTCTTTATACCTGACATTAATGAATTAAAGCCTTATAACGAAAGTTGTACAAAATGTAAGAAACAGAATATAAAATATTAAGAATATATGTAAAGAAAGTGATTGTAGAGATACTGAGAGAGAAAGAGAATAAAAGTAATATTTGTTTTAAATTTTTTATGTAAAACATGCATTTAAAATGAAAAATTCTTTAGATGACGTACAATTGTTCAGATGTTTTGGAAGATATTCCTTTTTGTTAGAACCTCATTGAATAGCATTAGGGACAAAAAAATACAAAAGCTAATCAGATCAAAAGATGACTTCGGTACCATAAATATTTACTAAATATTGATGGAAGACTAAATGTTTTAAAATTCAACAGTTATAAAATATTAATAAAGACTGAATTCATTGAATCGGAAAGCACTGCATAACTATTTTTCAAACATCTAGTGTTTTATCGAGAAAAAACTTTAAATCTTCTCTAATTTAAAAGAAAATTAATTAAATACTTCCCAAAAAACACGCATGCTCAGGAAACGAAAGATGGAATACATAATTTAGATTTACTTTCAACATTTGTAAAATTTAAATAAAATGTTTTTATAACAGATGCAATAATAATGATATCAGGAAAAAAATTAAAATCCTTAAAAATAGTTGTAATACAGAGTTATCAATGAGTTACTCTAGGGGTTTTAGAAGTTATATTTTAATTAAAAAAATTTTATTGTGAAGGAAATGCATAAAACATTAAATATCAGTTAACTTCACGGTTGCTTATTCAAAATTAAGTTTTTAATGTATTTTTACTCTCTTTCTTTTTAACAATTATTATAAATTCATATAAATTATATGTAATTTTTATCTTTTCCATTTATAATTAAATGTATGTAAATTTTTCTTTTTAGGAGACTGAGTTTATATGAAAAGCCTATTTTATAAAAGAGCATTGATTAACACAGAGGCTGTAAACATATGCATATCAGTAGTAACATAATATGTTGTTTATGTCGAACTATTTTTTAATGATCTAATGCCTTTTTCTGCATTACATAATTTAGTTCTCTTCACTGCCAGTTCTTTTTTACAATATTCATTTCTAGTGAAATGATTTTTTTTAGTT
>BMAW01043523.1:0-42407 GCA_019974015.1 Nephila pilipes | reverse complement strand
CGTCAGCCCCCATCATCTGAAACGAAGGTATTGGGGAAGTCAGACCGTGAAGTAGCTTCCTATTCTCAGGCTGTGAAGTTTGACCAGTAAAACCAAGCAAATTTTGAGATGAGTTAGGCCCCATACAATCAAAGTAATGATATTGAGTAAGTTGGATCTGGGAATAGCTTTCTATTCTGTGTCCATGATGTTTGATAGGTGAGGTTAAATATATTTTGAGATGCACCTGTCCCATTACCTCTTACGAAAGATCCTGATTTTATTTTCAACGCAAGAACTCAATAGATATATTTTTTTAAAAAATCCTTAATGCTTTTAGCCGTAATGTATCGGTTCTAAAGAAATTTAAATTTTGTCATGCTAGAGAAATAGCTATAGTTTTTCTAACTATGCAAGTTTGTGTGCATGATTACTCCGTTTTTCAGCCACCAAATAAGGTTTAGTTTCGATAAAGCATAAATTCATCTCCTGATTACTTTTGAAAGTTTTTATCGTAATTTTTTTTAATAATGTAATTTACAAAAACGCTCAAAATGGTATTTTTGTGATTCATCCATTTTCGACGTGGGCAGGCGACCTGGGCGTAAATCTCACACAACCTTCATTGTCATACACTTCTTTCGATACATTATAAGTGTTAGTAGCTGTTTGTCCAAGTTAAACGTGAAATTTCACAGTAATACGTCGTTCACTTTTCATTTTTCCCAGCAAAACAAAACAAAAGAAAAAAACTTGAAAGCGAAAGAAGGATATGGGTATTACGGGTATTAGTTTACTGAAAGGATAGGCACTGCATTCGAAAGAGAATGTGGTGTGCTAATCGGCTGTTGATCGCTGGGATTTGGCGCATGCGTATTTCTTCTGTAGCAGCGTCGGTCACGTTATTTAACAACCATACCTCTTTAAAAATAGCGTTCATAAATAAACGTATTTAAATAGAACTTTTACTACTAATATTTTTAAACAGTTTCTTCTAAAACATTAATTCGTAAAACAGTAGCAATCGACTTTAGAAAAGAGAAGCAATGCTTGGCATGAGCAATTTATAGAATTAGAATATCAATCAAATATTTCATTTGCATTCTCATAATTACTATCAAATGGTTCGAATTAAACTCAACTATTTGTTTGCTAACAAGTAGATTTGTGCAAAGCGTTCACAAAACTCTTGAAATATTTAATGAAATAAATACAGAAATTTAGTATTTCTACTTACGTTGTATTTTTGCTGACTAAATTATACATTGAAATTTGATTTTATTGCATTTTAGTTGACAAATACTCCAACTTAAATGAAAATATTTAGTAGATTATTTAAAAAAATATAGATGCTAAGAGATTTAATAGTTCGATATTAAAAGATTTAACAGTTAGTTCCTGACTATAGATACTGTATTATTTAGTTCAATTTTTCTTTTACTGAAAAATGTTTGTATATCAATACAATGGGTCATTTATCATATATTAAATACAAATAAGATTCATTAAAGTGTTAGTATAATCATTTTTATGATGTTATAAAATTTCATCTATAATCAAAAACAAAGGAAAATTAACAAACAACTATTATTTTTCTCCGATTTCAACATTTTCCATTGACATAAATTCCATTAAAATACATAATTCTGTATAACACTCATTTCATAAAATTTAGAGATATGCTTCTCAGCAATACATACTCAAAAAATTAGTTTCTGTATGTTGTAGAATTCTCAAGGAACATATGACTAGATTGTCAAAAAAAAACCATAGTGCTTTATTTAGACATGTTTATCAAGAGCCACATTTTAAATCATTTTCTCTTCTACGAAATTATGTTTACATTAATCAGGTCTAAATATATTACATTTACTAGTTATTTCAAGGGTTTATTTTGTAATTGTTACTACGCTTAATTAATACTAATGTTCTTTAATATTCACAAGACCTTTTTCTTCAATAATCTAAATGTTATGCCTGTATCTGAAAGAAAGTGAAAACCAGTCATCTTTAAATAATTTCACTTCTTCCTCTAATATACGAAAACCAATAAAATATACTGTAAAATTCCGAATTCTTACTTAGTTCATATTTTTTGAGAGCTTTATCATCACATGACATAATTCCACATGTATATCGTGCTCGTATAGAACGAAATCGATACCTTCCAAAAGAGCACATCGCCAAGGAAGATACCGTTCTATGGACTTATTTAGTCTATATTTTGTGAGAACTTTATAATCACAATTTAACAGTTTCGCCTTCCTCTTCTACTACACCAAGTACCAATAAAATATACTCCAATATCCGTACATACTAAGTCTATATTTTGTGAGAGCTTTATGAACACATGACATAAATCCACATATACATCGTGCTTGAATAAAACACAATCGGTATGTTCCAAATAAACAGATCGCCATTGAATATACTGTTCACTTAATTGGCTAATTAGGTGCCCACCATATGTGTGTATTTAATAATTTTCCATCCATGACAAGTACTCTTAATCAATTAACGAACCTCTCCTGGGTTTTAACGAGCCTCTTTGGCTATACGTCCTAGTCTTTCCCGGGACAAATGATCGCGGCCCAACCCTCCTCTCAACGAGTGAACTGTTCATTATTCATTTACTTCCGGTATGAGAGACTTAAAACTCTACCAGTATCCGATTCTACTTATTTAAAAGTCTATTGTAATTGAATGTAGTGCTTATGAAAGAGGTGGAACATTTGTTCTGCAGTAATTCATCATTGAAGTGAAGGTTTTGATGAAGGTTTAATTGATTTTTGTAGAGTTCACTCGACACATTCATATTGGGTGTGTTTCGGTCTAGCTAATATCATAGTCGTATTAGTTGATTTATGTTATCATAGCTCCATAATTTTCCTAATTATGTGTTTTATGACAACGGTAAAATTTTTTGATGGATTATATTAGAGTCTGATTATTTAGAATGAATATATAACCTTTACTACTTTTACTTCTTATACTTAGCTATTTAGAGTTAATGTCTTAATACAATGATTTAAAAGTAGTTAAATAAGGTTCTTGAAGATTTTAAATAAAAATAGGAAGATAATTTTACGAGCAACAAACGAGGGGGGACTCAAAACTTACCTGTGAAAGGAGTAAGAAATAGGCTTCAAGGAAAGAGTAGCTCAAAGTAGTTTTGTAATTGTATTATGTCCCCTCTTGATTCTTTTCTGTGTCCATTAGTGTCCTTTCACATCCTGAAAAAGCATTGCCCTAACGTTTTTGGTATTTTTAACCTGAAAATCTTCGTAGTAGATTCACCAGAAGCAACACAAAGATTTGATCGTTGCTTGTCTTAGGGTGTATAATGTTTAATCCAGGTCTTATCGATGTTGACAATTAGACACATTACTATTATAATTTTGATTTGGCCGCAATTGGCTGCCAAATCAAAAGTAATCTATGATTTAATATTAGATTTGTTTTGGTACGATTTATCTGATGACACCACATAATGGTAACATTAACTTAACCTTAAAAGCCCCACCTGTTGTCAAAATCATTTAATATTTGAACTGCGTTTTTATAACGGGATGTTTCATGCGGTTCGAATTTATTTAAGAAATAAACAATATATGTTTTCAATGTAATCATAATGAGATGGTTATATTGAAAACATATATTGTTTATTAAGGTACTTGACTGCTATGTAAAGATGAGTGAATTTTATCTTTCTTACTTCTTGTTAACTTTTTTATTGTTACTTCTTTTTCTTATTTCGTGGTCGTTTCTTATTAGTTTTTTTCTTCTTTTTCTTATTTTGTGTGTTCGTTTTTACCAGTTTTCCTTTTCCTTATTTTGTGTGTATGTCTGTGTGTGCTCGTTCTTTTTACTAGTTTTTCTTCTTTTTTACATTGTTCTTTTTTTACTAGCTTTTCTTTTCTTACTTCATTTTCTTTTCTTACTAGTGTTCGTTCTTTTTCTTACTTCCTATTCGTTTCTTATTATTGTGTATTGTGTTGCTTCTTATACTAGTGTTTCTTTCTTTCTTTACTTTGTATTCGTTTCTTATAAGTGTTCCTTCTTTTCTTACTACAATTCATTTTATTTTCTACAATTTATTCAGTTTTTACTTGGTCTTTTCGTTTTTTTTTTTTTTTCTTTTTCACTAGTTTTAAGAGCAATTTTTAGCTACTTATCTAATATTCATAACAATGTTTCAGATTGTGCAATGTTACATCAAATTAACCTTTTGATACGTTTTTCTTCCTACTGACTATAAAATTTGTTGAACAATTCCTATTAAACTGTAAACCTGTATACACACAATCAGCATTCATATACTAATAATTTCCATTTACTCATACATTACAAATTAACGCCAGCTTTGCTTTACGATATTTTTACAATTATACCATATTCAGCACGCGAATATTAATTTTGGATGTCAATTGTTCACCGCTGTACCGTTTGAAGATAATTTATTGTTAATCAGACAAATAGGTAAATTCTGATTCTTAAGTTTAAAATATTTAATGTGACTATGTACAGCTATTATACAGAAATATGTGACAGGAGATACCAAGGCGTCCGTCTGGACCGGGAACCAACAGGGACTGCTACTCTTTGAGGGCCATCGACCTCCAACGGTTTTCTCGTCGGCAAATTCCCCCAATCTTCACAAGCTGCCGAAACAGCCACGATCCCCCTTCTGCTGACATCTCGGGGATCAGGTGTCGCTCGGGCAGTCCAGATGCATGAGTGTCAAAGTTGGTAGCTCGACCAACAAACATTGAAGAAGGCCGAGGAAAGTGGATATGCCACAGACGTTACACCGCATGAACAAAAGAGTAAAATATTCTGAGTAAAAAATTAATTCGCGCATTGTATTTGCAACAGAAATGGGACTGAATTTAGTTTCATTTTATTTCTTATAAGAAATGAAAAACATGATAGTAATTATTCCTTATACATTTTAGAAACCGTTTGACTGCATGTTTTTATTTCTCATTTTTATGTCAGATACAGTGTAATTATTTTACGAAAAAATAATTTACTAGAGCAGAAAATCAATTAAATTAAAAACAACACTGGGTGTCTTAAAAAAAGTTTTATGTTACACACTTTTCACACCTTATATAAAAAAAACACATTGTTACTTTTTTTAAAAAAAAATCAAACTTGTTGAATATGAAGATTTTTACTGTAAATTTGAGACACATTTCAGACAATTAATATAGATCATAACATATATCTGTTTAGATTTCTGTCGATTGTTACTTTCAACCGAACCCAGAAAATAACACATTTTCAACCCAAAGATGCTATCATCTCGTCATCAACTTTCCACATTCCGTAGACCTTTATGGTGGACCAATGTCGTTTCCAGAGATTAAGGCCTATCTTTATTGTATCGAGTAGATTGGCTTTGGGGATAATGTTATCTACTTAAAAAGGATGGATGTCGCTCGTCCGAGATAAGACCATATCAGAGGTGTGCCTTTACCTCCAGATGGTCGATAGGGTCGTTATCGGACATTGGCTTTGGAAAAGTTCCTTCTTATGGACACGAGAGGATATATGCCTTCCAATTTGTTTCGAAGCATTGAATTTGATGGCGAAATGCTGATCGATTCATGATCCTTTAGCTTGCTTTCACGGTAATAATAGTTGGAAGGATGTGAGAGAGTTGGTATTATCGAAAAATGGATAAAGTGGTATTTTTAATGACTCATGGAATATATGGTAAGAGTTTTGCGTACTGATTTCGTACACTAAAGATATTTTTAGTTAAGTTTGAATGCATTATTTAGCAGATTCGTATTGAATTCATGTTATATTCTTCAATTAATTATACAAAAACTTATATAAAAACAGAAGTACAGTAAAATAATACATGTTATTTTAAATAGGTGGATTACAATTTTTTTTACTATGAAATTCAAATAACAGTTTAGAATTACTAGCTTGAGAAGGCGATTCCTTACTTGAAAATTAGCTTATAAAGTTTTAAAAGTTAATTTTTTATACTTATAAGACTTTAAAGTAGTTATACAAATTATCTTTATAGTTTTTTGGAGTATTGTAGATTTGCTTATTATTAATGAAATGTGAATGTTTTGTGAATAAAATATTAATAACATTAGTATGGTGAAACTGTTTGTAGTTATTAAGAAAGTGGTTATTATTTTCTAAAAGAGTTTACAATATATTTTTTTCAGAAAATAAAGAATATAGTTTTGCTTGGAAATAAATTTAAAAAGCTTAATTTATTTCTTCTATAAAATTCGATATATATTAATTTTACCTGTAATGGCTTAAATTTACATCCTTTACCTGTTTATAGAAGAACATATATTTTCAAATGGTAGTTATTGTGATATTTACTTTTTGGAAGATATGATTAATCTCCCAGTTCAGATTATGTTATAAGATGCGGGTAAATTATTTGTTGCAATATCAGATTGCTATCGAAGCCTTCTACTGTAATGTACTTGACCTCAGTACAAATAAAATAACAACTACAGCGCCGAATTGTTTTATTCGCAAAATCTAGTGTAGCATATTCGAAATCTTTTCATAAACTGTAAAATACTTTACATAAGATTTAATACTGTTGCCATTCCGGTAAAGCCAAAAAAGGTACAGTTAAGCAAATATGAAAGATTTTAACAATCATTTTAAAAGTAATATTTACAATTATTAAAACTGTTTGAATTCGTTACTAAATATTTGTATTTTAATCTGTTATATATTTCTTTTATATTCCAGGTATGACCACATTTATTTATAAATAAGTTTCTGTTTCAAAGTCATGGAATCTATTATAGTAATTGTGTAAAATCTCGTCTGCCCTTTTTCTCAAAACAGAAAACGTCACAAAACAAGTCGTTGTTTAGCCAACAATGGGAAAACATGAAATCAAATATTATTTTTTCTATTTCGTTCTTTAATGGGTTATTTTAATGACATGACATCCAACACAAAATGTTATATCACCTTGTTCAACAATGATTTTAAAGAATTGCAATGTCAACTGAGAAAAGTAGTCATCTATAAAATGCTATATATTTTCAATTTACATTTGGGAATAAATTTTGAAAATGTATTACATACTTTCTATAGAACAGAGTACAGAAAATATTTTTCAACGAAATGGAATCATGGCATAGAAAAAGTGTGTAAATGGCATGATAAGTTGTTATATTTGAAAACTCATAAACAAAGGCATTGTAATGTTAAATATTGTGGCATGAGAATATTTATTGATAGAATGGCAATAAAATAAAACCAGTAAAAAAGTAAAAAAGAAAATATTATAACGGATTCACCATTTTTTCGGGTCCATATACCACCACTTATATTCCTTTACACGGGAATTTTTATGATGTAGGATACACATTTAAGGAAATCCATTCGGAATAGCTTCCTTGAATAAAATTTGATAGTTAATAAGTTTACCAAGAATTTCACTAACTTTTATGGTCGACGGAATATTACACACGTATATTTATTTCTTATAAATAAGGTCATCGAGATAACAAACACCATATGCCTGAATGCTTTGACTATTTTATTCGAAAGTGATTCATATAGCATATTTTTGCATTCATCAATTACAAGAAAACCCATATGAATAAATTCTTTGTAATATAGTTTATAAAATTCGCCAACAATGTGTCCATCCTTTTAAAGATAATAATCAATAGCGAAAAACAAATCCAGGTTTTAAATAAAAAATTACTTTATTCCAATCTGAATATGATCCTTTTGTTGTTATTTTGAATTCTCCTATCTATGAATAATAATGGATGATTTTGTTTCCTTAAAATAACTTTTATTTATATAAAATGCAAGTAATATCAACTTAGTAATAAAAAAAAATAATAAAATACAAGAATATAACCAATATCTTATATAAATATAGTTATTAAAATATAATTTACTTTAAGGGGACTTAGTACATTTGCACCTTCAAAAATTCGATTTTTGAAATTTGTTTTTAAAAAATAGTGTTGAATGTTAGGAGCATTTTAAAGCACACCGCGTCAAAATTCGACAACTATTAAGCCCTGTGCAACAAAAAAATGTAAATGTCTCAAGTGGCTTGTTCTATGTGTGTTGTACTTGTAAATCTTTATTTCGTGAACCTCAATTTTGTTAATAGGATGATTAGATTTTATTTTATAACACGATACATGAAAAAAAAAGTCACTAAATACAAACTTGATAAATTTTTAATTTTTCAAATTTTTTTATTGTAAGATAAATTTAAGGTTTGAAGTTTACAGAATAAGGTCATTACTTAGCTTTAATTTGGTATAAGAATTATGGTTCTACTGTACAGCTTTCAAAAGTTATCTTGTGGGTAACGTAAGGTAAGCTATTTTATTTTTTAAATTTTTGTACGCATATTTCATGTTGTATAAGAAAATATATATTAATTTAATAACAAAACTTGACCCAATATTTTAAACTATTCACTTTATTACACAAACTGGCAAAGTTTCATATTGAAATGAGCAAAAATTGTTGATTTATGAAGAATAGAAAAGAGAGAGAGAGAGAGAGAGAGTTTGTCAAAATGTTCTACTTTTGATTTCGAAAGGTACTAAGTCCCCTTAAACTGTTTTTTAATATAAATACGTATATAGACTTAAATGTAAGAGGGCATTTATTAATATCCATCATGTTAATGTATCACATTGCTTATTTAAAACTTACCAATTTGCACAAAAATTATATATTTATCAATGAATTATAATTACTAAAAAACGGAAAAATAGTTGTTAGAAAAACTCCGTTCCGAAAAAGAACTATTAACGATATTTAGTTTCTTATATAAATGTCTTTGTAATTCATTTAAAATGTTCTTATTTTAATATCTCGAGAAATAAGGGGAAAAAGTACTTTCCACACTTTCTAATTGGAAAATGATTAAATATTAATAAACTTTCTTAAAGGAAAACACCGTTATTCTATTAAAATATTGTTTAGTTCATTGAATAGTCACCTTTTAAGCTTCAATAAGTTAAACAAAATGTTAATTTTGCATTATCTAATAAGAGGCAAAGGATAAGTTGTATTTTACACAAGAAAAAAATTGATATAAAAACAAATTTACATTAAATCGCATGTTTTATCTTTTACGCAATGTCAAAGTATTAAAATATAAACTGCGGAACAATTTTGTATTCGTCAAAAAGTCTGGAATTTTTCTTTTTAAAACGTTTTTCTGAATTTCACTTGGTGTATGTGTGTGTCATCAAATTTTCGATCGCTAATTTAACCAACTTCCCATCACGCTAGAGCTTTAAAATTTTGGGAATCGTTCGTACTCGCCTAACAATGCAATGTTTAGACATTTGCGACAAGTTTTAACTAATATTTCAATAATTTTAATAAGTCAAAATATTCTTTCTCCTCGGCGCTTTTAGGATTGAGGAAAAAATTTCTTTCCCCTTCTGGGAACACTGGGCACTCCCCACGCCACATGAAGTATCGTAAAACTCACAAAGGGAAGATAGTAAGGGTTGCTGACTTTCAGTCAGTAATCATTCGTAAGAAAGAAAGATTCCAATATTTGGCACCGTGTCTTATCACAATAATTTTTTCTGAATTCTGGTTCCCATTTTTTTTTTGGTAGAATGACTTACAAACTTTCAAATGCATGTTTTGATTTTATGAGTATTATGAATTTTTTAATGCACTCACAAATGTCTCTTTTTAAGTAAATTTTAAAGTTAAAAATAACTAACAGTTGTAACTAATATTTCAATAATTTTCTTTAATAAACTTTGCCACCATATAAAAACGTTGTTTTTAAAAACGGTTTTTATATCGAATTATTCAATTCTTTATCACTCGCGTACCAATGAATGAAGTACTTAAGTTCAATAAGTATTCGAATTATTTATGATTATTAACTATTGATATGTTTAATATTATATTAACCACTTATGTTTGATTTACTATTTATTTAATTATTCGTAATTATTAACTTATTACTTAACTAGTTAGAAGAAAATTTACTTATTTATTTAATCACTCATGATTTATAACCATTTGCAATTAAAAATTCATGATTATTAAATATATATTTAACTATTTTAGAATGTATTAAATACTTAAAATGTATTTACTATCTTATTATGAATCTATTTTTTTTAAAAAATTCATTTTGTCTGAAATCAATCCGTTTCACTTAATGGTATTTTTGTGATTATTTAAAATTTAAACATGCTTAACATGTCTTAGTTTCTCATTTCTTATTTTTACATCTTTTTTTTTTTTATTTTGGGAACCAAATAACGATAAGTCCAAGAAACATAGTTTATTATTAAATTCCAGCAAATGTAACTGCAATATAGTATCACTTATTTGACGTTGATTTTAACAATAAATACAGGTTTCACGCTTTGAACAACACAATTTGTTTCAATGACATACGGAAATGCCTTTCATTTATTCCAAGTAGATATAATTAATAACGTTGTTGGACTGGTTTGACACATCAACGAACATTTATAAAATGACACTTCATTATTGTCACTTTCAATTAAGCTCTAAGTTATCATTGCTAGATCAACATTTGCATTTTCTGTCCAAATGGTTTCGTCGAAATGATCAAATTACTATTAAAGCAAGTGGAAATTTTTGATTCAGAACATTACACTTTGGGAAATGATTCCTACTTAAGATAAAACAAAGGGCTTAAGTATATTACAGCTTTCAATAATTTATTCCTTACGCTTTACAAGGGATTGTGATTGGTGTGTGTGATTTGGCTGATTATTTATTTAATGTTGATCTAAGATTTCCACATATTAAATTAAATTGTTTAATAAAATATTTTTAAAATAATCCTCTTGAAGCAATAGAAATAACTGTTTAAAAAATTTAGGGATTTGTGTAAAATTCAAACGACCATGAAAGTTGGCGCAATTCCAGCCATAATCATGCCAACCATCCTTGCTACCTACAATTCCTGATTTCGCTCAAGATTGCAGAGAGTGGAGCCTCTCCAGTATTAATCCCAACACGATATAAATTACTATAATAATACGAGGAACCCCTTGCAGCAGTAGTTTACAACAAACCCTCGATCTTGCACTATTATAATTCTTTTAGTTGAAGGATTCGCACTGCGTAAAGGGTTGAATGACCAGTTAATCCTTTTGGTATGTCAACATTGGGTCAGCGAGAGAGTGTTTAATCATTTTTTCTTGGCAGACTATCTTTTCGTTCTGGCGATATTTTGCCTTCGCATAAAAATGGCATGAACGCCAATTTTGAAGACACGCATTAAATCACTTATCTCTTTACAGTTTGTTGAATCAATCCTCTTCTCTTGCTTGTGATATGTAGCATTACCTTCAAACGATCGCTGAATGTGACAACCTTTGCTTTCCTAGTTGCTTTTGAAAATACAAACCATTTTGGTATTTTCACAGATAATTCATTCGTTTCATTTCAAAAAGATAGTATTTAAATATTTTTTGTGGCATGTTTATGTAATATGTGAAACAAATAATAGCACTTTTAAGTAAATAAGTTTTGTGATAAATGCTAAAAATATTAGTTTGCAAAATAGCACAAATTAAAATACCTAAAGAAATACTCACAATTTTAAACACATTATGAGCCATTTTAGTATTTTATTTACCTAAAGCTATTTTTGTATTTAATACACTTAGTAAGAAATTCCAATCTTTGCATGAGTGGGTGAAAGGCTGCGCGATTGGTTTTAAAACAAATAAGAAAAGTCCATTTGCTTTCTTAGCTGCCAAGGTTTAATTATATTTTAATGCAGAACATTATACAAACATATGCGATGATTCGATAATGTAAGTAAGTTATCTTATGCTGCTCTTAACATCACATATTTTGGAGGAATATTTACTTTCTAATCCCTTCCCAACCAGAGTGGAGTTGGTTCTTCTTTTACAATTCTTGTAGAATTAAGTTGTTCTCTTACAGTTCTTAATAGGTATTAATAGTTCTTTTACAGTTCTTTAATACTTCCATTGAATAAAATGTATCCATTATAGGATTGTCTATGTTACTAAAGTTAATAAAACTCGCATAAGGTAATTGACGTTTTATACACAAAAAAATATTAAGGTGGTTCCATCATTTTCGCAACTCCCACTTAATATAAACAATATATATAAGAATTTATAAACACACAAATATAATATATATATAACAATCAAAAAGTCCATGGATTACAGGTGTATTTTATTTATATTGTTAGTTATAAATTCCTTCTATCTTTCCTTTTAGAAATAGAATTTAATGTTCCGAGATGGAACAAAGTTTAAAACTATATTTTCTAAATACTTTCGCATAGATAATTAAAATATTGAACTATGGGAACATGTATTTACATAAAATATAAGAGCTCTAATTTGATATGATACAGTGAACTGCGCCAGTAAGAAATTCCGATCTTTGGACGAGTGTTTATATGAGGTGAGATTAGTTTAAATATAAATCATACAGTTCATTAACTTTTCAGCCACTAAACCTTAATTATTTCTGAATGCAGCACATGATACAAACATGTTCAATTAACAAAAATCTAAGTTATAATATAATGCTTCTATTTTCATCCAGCAAGGCGGGATTTTTCTTCTCCCAAAAAGAGTGGAGTTGAGTAGTTCCTTTATAGTTCTTAATGGTGTTCAACTGTTCCATTATAGTTCTTTACACACTTTAAAATAAGAAATAGACCACGTATATCTTCAGAAAATATTAAATTTCCATTATTACCCATTTTGATTATAGACACCAGCCATATTACATAATAAAATTAAATATATTATCAAAAGCTAGATTGGAGCACTTTTCTTCTTAGTAAAAAATATTCCCCTTGCTGTTATCTGTACTCAGTCAAATAAAGTAAATCTTGCGAATTGGTATGATTTGTATTGTGTAATTCAAACGAAGCAGGATAATTAAGGCGAAAGAGCTGAAATCATCAACGTACATTGTGTTAAGATTTTGCTATGCTTTTAGAGTTGCAATCCAAACAATTTTTGTGAAAAAACGTTTCTCCAGCGGAATTCGTTTTTGTCCATTATGATGCGCTATTCGAATGAGATCTGGTCTCGTTCTTTACCGTCGAGAGGTTATTAAAAACTGCGGTAAATCTAAATTACTTAAGAATGTACACATAACACTCCCTTGATGCTGTATCAGGGCCATCTGATAAAATCCAAGGATAAATAAAGAATTACACCTGATGATAAAATGTATTTTTGGAAAAGAAGCATTGTCTCAATACACTAAAGAAACAAAACTAAAACAAAAAGAATCATATCGTTTTTGCGCCGCAAGGAAGAAAAGAAGGACATCATATTTATGTTTATCTTACCAAACCCCTGTTTGTTTGGAACACAAGCAAAAGTTATGCAATGAATATGCTGAAGAAGACGAAGACTAAGTTGTTTGCTTCTAGGACATACTGATACTGATACTGATAGCTTGGGTTCTGTCAAAAATATTTTGCAATACGGTATGTTGAATTTTCTCGTATTGAAATTTTCTTCTTAAATTGCATAAATAAAACAAAAAGACTAATACATAATAAATTTGCTTTTATTATTACTTTTATAAGGTTTACTGTTACATAATATTTTCCTAAAAAAATCTAACACTCTCGTAAAAGTTCCTTGGAAGGGATTTATTTTACTTTAAAATGAAAAAAAAAATCTCATTTTTCTTCTGAAAATGAAATTTTCAAGAAACATATAAATGAATGAATAGCATGATATTTTAATTAAACTATTTTCAAACAACTATAAGACCGCATTTGTCCTGTTATATCCTACTTTTCACTTCCTAGTTATGGGTTAAATATATTATCTTAACGCTTCAAAAAATATATTTTGAAAATTAAATTACAAAATTATTTAAATCTACTTAACAAAATATTTTTATTTATTAATTATATTTCAATATTTCTAATCTAGATTACATGAATCACGGTTTTTTTGAAACAAGAATAGGTTCTCCAGCCAAAATACGTCATAAGGCGGATTCCATGACACAGAGGACCCGGTTATAAGTTTATGAAATTTTTTCTGTCTTTAATAATTTATTTTAATCTTTTTTTTTTGAAATTACGGTATTAATGCCTATTATCATAAAGAGTATTTGTTGGAGTATAATTATGGATATCTCAATAAAAAGGAGAAAAAGAAGGAGAAATATTTTTTCATTTCTTAGCTTCATCTTAGTTCTGTTGAACTCTTAACAAGCTCTGCTGGATAAAAGTGAAAATACAGTTCTCTAAATATTGTTAAGGTTCTGTCTACCGGTTATTTTGATTTCTTGAACGTAATGTTACATAATTCTATCTATTTTCTACAACCGTTCTCAATTCCTTACTATTTTATCAATTAGAATGCAATAAAGAGCATCCGGAAGAACAGGAAATGATAAAGGTTCCTGCGGAATTACATTATCCCTCTCTGATCTTCAAAAAAGTTTCAGAATATTTTTTAAGACAGGAAAAAACACAAATGAATAATTAAAAGGGGGAGAAAAATATTTTTAGAAACCGGAGGGAAAATGTAATTCGGCAGAAACCTTCATTATTATTTTTTTTCCGAATACACTTCATTACATTCAAATAGATTGAATAGTATAGATATGAGGATGGATGTAGAAATTCCATAAGGACAACACTGTGCAAATGAAATCAAAATGGCCAGGTATATGGGAGCTGTAAGATTTTTGTAACTGAAAAAAATCACCCATACATGGGAAATCGGAAGTAGAGGGCTTATGAATATCAATTAATTCTTATAAATTACGCTTATTGAAAATTTAGATATACATTATATTTAAATTACACGAAGAAATTATATATTTCAAGTAATAAAATTTCATTTGTGGAAGTTTCGTTTGTTTTTATTTATCGTGATGGAATTTCTTAATATTAAAAAAAAAATAAATTAAGTTCTCGCTGCATTTTTTTCACCATTTCATTTGTACCAATTAGACTTTATCGTAATAAATAATTATAGAAATAACGCATGAGATTTTGCTGCAACCATGTGCATATAAAATTCTTCTATATAGGGCAATATATATGGAATCAAATTTAATATAAAGCGCAATTAAAGTAAACGTCATAAAAATTAAAGGAAAATAAATATTTTACATTATAATTAAAACATAAGAAATAGATTATTTTAACAAAAAAATATTTAATGCAAACAAACTTTCAGCAATCAGCTTATTACAACGTTTTTCTGAATTTCACTTGGTGTGTGTGTGTGTGAGTGTGTGTGTCATCAAATTTTCGATCGTTAATTTAACCAACTTCCCATCAAGCTAGAGCTTTGAAATTTTGGGAACCGTTCTTACCCGCCTAACAATGCAATATTTAGATATTTACGACCAGTTTTAATTAATATTTTAATAATTTTTTAAATAAACATTGCCACCATATGAAAACGTTGTTTTTAAAAACGTTGGTTTTTATTTCGAATTATTTTCTATATTGATTGTTTGGCGTTATGAGATATATAATAACTACAGCTGTTATCGCATAACATTTTCTATAAACTTATTGTGTTGTACATATTAAGGAGTTGTAATGATTTTTTCTTTTATATATTTAATGCAATAAACATTTCCCCAGTATATTGTAAAAATTTAAGAATGCATTTGTAAGTCACAGAAAAGTCCATTTTTTTCTATACATCTGATACGTCTTATTCTGAAAAATGGCTAAAAATGCGAACTCGTTTTCCAGTTCCCATATAGTGGGTGAAAAACAAATGCGTCACGTCCCTCACTTCAAACGATAGTCTTAATGAAGTCGGACTGTGAATTAGCATTCTAATCTCCGGCAGTGAATTTTGACCAGTGACGTCTTGCATATTTTGATATGCGTCAGCACCCATCATCTCAATCGATGGTATTGGGGAAGTCGGACTTAAATAAGCTTTCTATTCTCCGGCCGTGAAGTTTGACCAGTAATGTCAAGCACATTTTGATATGCGTCAGCCTCCATCTTCTCGAACGATGGTATTGAGGAAGTTGGACTTTAAATTAGCGTTTTATTCTCCAGCGGTGAAATTTGACCAATGTGTCCAAGTACATTGACGTACCGTCAGCACCAATAATCTCAAACGATGGTATTGAGGAAGTTGGATTCTGAGTTAGCTTTTTATTCTTCGGCCATGATGATGACAAATGAGGCTAAGCACATATTAAGATGCTCCAGCCTCCTCCTCCTGTACGAAGGATTTTTGGTTTTACTTCCAAAGCGCGAACTCAAAAGAATTACCAATCCTTAATAATTTTGGCAAGAATGTGGCAGATATTAATAAAAAAAACATAAGTTTTGTAATACTAAAGGAATTACAATAGTATTTATTTTTATGTAATATAATGCAAACGGGTACTCTATTTATTAGCAACAAAGGAGTTTTTGTTTAGTAATAGATTAAATTCGTCTCCTTATGATTTTTCAAAAATTTTACCATGATTTGTTTTTATAAACTAATACGAAAAAAAAATGCTCATGACGGTGATCTTGTGGTTCTGCTATTGGCAATGATGTAAAAATAATATTTTAAGAAACTTTACTTTATATTCTGCTGTTTTTGCGTTTAAACCTTACTGATAATACTGTCTTGGCGTAGACAAATTTCATTATGTTAAATCTTTAAAATAGAATAGAAAACTAAAAGCAAATTTATTTTAATTTGATATAAATATTTTTAAGTCGAACTCCCTGTAATTTTCATCTTTTATCATAATGTAAAATAGTTACTACTGCTTCCAGTTTAACTCATAACTGTTCTCGTGCGTGTAAAGATTTAATTTTTGGTACTATTTAGAAATAACTGAAATAAGTGTTTTTTTTTTCAAAACCAAATCAAAGCTTTTTTCGACAGCTCAAATAATCCTCTTTATTTGCAGAAAATTTTTTGATTGGGAGAGTATTATCAGTATAAACTCTTGAGGCCGAAGACCATATTCTTTGAGTAATTCCCCCCTAATTTGAAATAAATCATCTAAAAAGTAATACAAAACAGTATATGCAACCACTTTTTAAGAAAAAAAAATTAAGGAAAATACTATTTTCGGACAGTCCGTTGCAATGGACATTGGGTCTTAGTCTAGTAAAAACATACATTACTGATTAAATATACAACATAATTTTACAATTCACACATTTAAAATTGCATAAGAACTATTTTTAATTCAAAAAAGGATATGTAAAAGCATAATAAAACTAAATTCAAACTGCTGACAGACTTTCAAGACTTGTTTTCTTCTTGTTTGCCATTTTGAAATGCTTGTGGAACAAGGATCCCGCCAAATAATTTCAAGCTGAATAGATGACAGCACTGGACTGTTCAATATAATGGAGTGCCTGACCATAGGATATAAAACTGTAAACTATTTATCTATATATAAAATAATAATTCGATATAAAAACCAACGTTTTTATATGATGGCAAAGTTTATTAGAGAAAATTATTGAAATATTAGTTAAAACTGTTAGTTATTTTTAACTTTAAAATTCACTTAAAAAGAGACATTTGTGAGAGTATTAAAAAATTCATAATACTCATAAAATCAAAACATGCATTTGAAAGTTTGTAAGTCATTCTATTAAAAAAAGAAGGGGAACCAAAATTCAGAAAAAATTATTGTGATAAGACACGGCGCCAAATATTGGAAACTTTCTTTCTTGAGAATGATTACTGACTAAAGGTCAGCAACCCTTACTATCTCGGAAATAGTAAAGGGGAGATAGTATCTCCCCTTTGTGAGTACAAATGGTTTACGATACCGCATGCTGCGTGGGGAGTGCCCGGTGCTCCCAGAGGGGGAAAGAAACTTTTTCCTCAATTCTAAAAGCGCCGAGAGGAAAGAATATTTTGACTTATTAAAATTATTGAAATATTAGTTAAAACTTGTCGCAAACGTCTAAATATTACATTGTTAGGCGAGTACGAACGATTCCCAAAATTTCAAAGCTCTAGCTTGATGGGAAGTTGGTTAAATTAACGATCGAAAATTTGATGACACACACACACACTCACACACACACACCAAGTGAAATTCAGAAAAACGTTGTAAAATGTCCAATAGAATGAACGTAGGGTCTCAAGAGGTTGAAAACCTGATATTTTTAATCATGATTCAATAGAAAATGTTTAACGATTTTCAATGTTTGGTCTCCATTGTTAGGTAAAAAGAGCTGAAATATAAGAACTACATTAAAATTAGCTTAAAAGGATGTTTCAATTACCTAGCTTTAGTTTGATGTATTAGAAATTATATTGATGTAAGGAATAGTTTTCGAAATTTAGAATATTATGCATATAATCTAGTGCTATAATCATAATTAAAGCGAAATGCATTTAAGTAACTTGAGTTATTGGTTCTTATATGAAGCACATTCGAAAAGGATATATTTTTTTCCTTAAATCATGGAAAATGTATTTCTTTGATTATGTTTTATGCATTTTTTTTTATGAAAATCTTTTCTTAATTTAAGAATGATTCTCAATAGTTCAGATATTATTTATTTATATAACTGCCTCTTGACTTTTAAAAGAGAGAAATTCTAGAATTTCCCTCGAATAATAATTTCAATATTTGGCCCTTAATAACATGGTTTAGGGTGAAGCACTTTTATGCAAACTATACAAAGAAAAGAAACAGAGAAAAATGTTTTATTATATATTTAGGTTTAATTCGATATTGATGAAAGTAATTATGAGATTGTCACTTTTTTCAAAAATGATTTTGATACATTCAAACATTTTATTTTCAAAAAGAAAAACACGAATAACGACGTAAAAAAAGAAATTTCTAAATTAATTCCCATTATATGTACTCTATACCCTATTCAAAGATAATTTTGCTTCAAGTTCGCAATAGATAGCTGCAAAGGAGTAATTTTCTACAGACAAAACATATAACAATATATTGCGCGCACACATATACGTGATGTAGGTTTAAAAAGTTCCCGTTTTTGGTAGCAGATAGCATCTCTGAGGTAAATGGATGTAACAGTTCTATTTAAAATCTGTTAAATGACGCAAATATGACACTGATGTATGGATTAGATGTGATTTTGCACCCATTTAGTGTCAAAAAGAATTTGATTGCTGCCGCATCAAATTGAAACCTGGATTTCCGATTGTACACCAAAAATCAAGCAACAAAGAAAACAATGGATTGTTTCCGATAAATCGTTTTGAAAATAGGCGAAAATTTTCTTCTCGGCCAAAGCATTATGTCAACGATATTTTGGGATGTGTAGGAAATCATACTCATGGACTTCTTAGAAAACAAAAATATGTGCAGTGAACAATGCTACTGTGGGATACTAGATTCCCATCTTAATACCTATTAAGAAGGGAATCATTAACAGGATAGGAAATGGGGTATCCACTATTGCAGTCCTGTTGACCTCGCAGCCCGAAGGCCACATGTCGTCCATCCGGTGTTAACCAGCGGTCCGCGGAGTTGAGTCACTTAAACGAATATTTAAAATTTTTATTCTACATAAAAGTTCGAAGGAATTTTTCAACATGAGTCGTTCGTATCGTATCTTATTATTATGTAAATATCTGAGTACATAGACTCAACTATCATCATAATTTTTCTTTCAAATTCTTGTTCAGAATAAATTACATAGTTGAGCACCTTTTATAAAGCGTGAATGCCTTCTTGCGTAGTGGGTGACACATGATATATACTTATCCAGCAAAACGACTGAAGAGTGCAGAGGTGACTTATTAAATGCGGGGAAGGAGTACGACGCTCGGATCATGCGAAAGATCTGCAGCCAGTCTGCATGAAGCAAGTCTAATGTTTTTCACTCCGAAGGTTATGATTTCAGACAGACTGGCTGCTCGTACCTTTTGATGGCTAGTAATTTACACCTGCATCGTGTGGTAATTGTACGGCAGTTTTTAAATTTATATTTCGTACAATTCAATAAAATATAACTTCTCTCAATTTATTGCGAAATGTTTGTGATTTCTGTAATGGAACTAGGAATGATTATTCGCTTTTAATGACTCGAAAGGTGAAAGCATTAGTAATTTTTACTGAAACTGACATAAAACAGCTAAAATTAAAAAGAAGGTTATAAATAGAATTAATCATGCATGCATATATATATATATATATATATATAAACTAGCAGACCCGGTCAAGCGTTGCTGTGGCTAAGTTATACGTTTAATTATATTGTAGAAAACTGTTCAATACAGTTAAATTATTATTTAGGAATAAAGATGAAAACGTTGTCACCGATGTAAAAACCCACATGATTTGAACCTTTTGTCAAAATATGGAGGCGATGGGTGAAACCTTACATGGAATTAATATTAAGAACAAATTACCATAAAATTTTGAAAATTATATTTTATTCACTTCATATTTAAGTATTGTTTTTAATAAATGAGTAATTTACAAAGTTCTTAGTTGATAACATATAACAATTTTTAAATGAGGTAGGTAGCGTAGATTTTTTATTATTTTTAAAAATTATATTCATCATTTTTAATTATAAAAATATTCAATTTTAAATTGATATTTCTCGTGAATTTCAGAGGTAGCCTTATTCATAATTTTCATGTGTCACATTACTGAAAACATTCTCCAAATTTTTTTCAAGACATTGGGTGTTGCCAATCAGCAAATTCTAAAAGCACAAATGATACAAATAATTTGTAATAAAAAAAATATTGTGACAATATATTGAGATAAAAGCTACCCTATATCTCCAGTTGGACCAAACTGCACACAGTGTGGAAAATTTCGTTAAAATCGGTTCATTAGTTTAGGAGTACATCGCCGACAAACAACGTGACACGAAATTTCTATATATATAAAAATATATGTGCGTGTGCCGAACATTTGCAGATAAATTATTAATTTATTCCTAGTCATCAGTGTTTCTACATAATTATGAAGACTGCACCTATGTATAAAAGATAACGTCGTGAAAAGAAAAAAAAAAAAAACTCATTGTTTCAAACGTCTCAGATAAAGGAAAATATGACGTTGTACAATCTAAAAAGGAGTTACAAAGAGATGTAAGCCTAGAGAGAGAGAAAGTATGTCGTGCTTTATTTAGGACGATCAACTTACATCAACCTGTTTTGATGAGACCTAGTTTTGGTAGACCCCTTTTTGCATCCTCTACGCTGTATTCTCCATGGCTGAGCGTAAAATATTAAAAGAAATATTGATTATAATCAACCGTGTTTTATATATATATATATATATATATATATATATATACATACACACACACACACACACACACATATAAGTCGCTTAATGTTGTTTAACTTCCCAGCCAAATGTCCAATAGATGATACACCGTTTAAATAATATATGGTACTGCTGCACTCTGCGTAAAGATATTTTTAAATCTAAAACTGTTTTTTTTTAAATCGTGGAAGACAAAATTAACGGTATATGATGCATATTATTTGCTTAACTGGAATACTGCTCCCAGGTAAGAATGATCTATCAATTAATTTGTTGTTTTTGAAATCATGCCTAACGGAAAAAATTTAGTGAATGCAGTGGATTAACCTAATGGGTATTAGATTTTCGTAAGATTTGGTGACTGATTATTAACACTATTACTCAGTTGACATTTGATGTCATTTTCAAGCGGGACTCTCTACCAAGTGGTTTTGAACTCTGTACTAGCAAGAAACATCGAAGCAAATGTATAATCCTTAATCACAACCGTTACGTAGAAGTTGCATTTGAATGAACTTCGCTCTCTGGCTTTACATTATAATCCAGTTTTCGAATTATTCCCCGCTTGCTTTATAGTCAGAAATGGTTCATTGTGTGCTTTCGAAGACAAAATTCGCAAAATCTGAAGCTGTTGGTTCTGACACCAGTTGTCATCTTCTGTCAGGCAAAACTATTAGCCAACCTATTCCTACAAATATTTTGAATCATATTTCCCAACGAGGTAATATATAGAGAATTTCTGCGAATGGTGTAACAAGTTCTAAGCTCACGAAAAACAGACACAGCGTTAGACTAGTGAAGATAGGCATGTAGATGTAAACGTAGGTTATTTGAGTAATTCCCTTCGACTGATAACTGGGTTTATTTTCTAATATTTGAACTTAAATTCCGTACTTCTTTCCATCCAAATAAAACGAGAAGGAATCAGGGATAGAAGGAATAGCCAAGGAGTTCTTTTTTCCATTTTGAAATTTGCTCTTTATTATTTTGTTTATTCTCAAGTCGTCAACTTATAATTTTCTTGATTTATACTTATCTTAAGTATTTTTGAATAAATTGTTATTATTAGAATGTTGAGTTGCCGATCATTTGAGTGAGATTTAAATCCCTTCTGATTCGGAGTGATGTGGTTAACAAATCGCCTTCAGGTAAAATATGCATCTTTATATCAATTTTTATTTATTTTTCATTATGTACATGTTTGATTAAGCCTTTTTTAAAAAAAGGAAAATAATCAATACAATTATGCACTCTTAATACGCCATAATGCAGTTATGTATTATTTATTACATAAATTATTTCCCATCACTGTGTAGTGACCGATATGTGATTGATGCTATTAGAAAATATGAAATTGAACATATAAAAAGTTGGGCATTAATTTTTTTTAAAATTGAGGTTCAATAAAAATGAGCAATCGATCACGTTCAAAATATGAATTGTGTTTTATAATAATATATACTAAAATGTCGGACATTTTAGATGATGAAGATAGGCAAGAAACTCATAGATTTAATGTTAATTTTTTATAATAAAAATTATACTTATGTTTATTTAAAAAAAACCATAACAATGAATATTTAAAAAAAATCAGATAGATGTAAGAGATTTAAGAATGTATATTTACACCTCTTAGTAAGTAGAATATATTTATATGGAAAAGGCTAAAATTACTTTTTAGTTTCAAGCTATATTTCAGCATATCTTTTACTGAATTTCTCAATATTAAAAACAAGAAAATTAAAATGTTTTACTACCATTCCATTTACATAAATTAAGCTTCATAATAATGAATTATTATAAAACTAACGAATATGATCTTGATGCAAACATGTACAAATAAATTCCTTCCATAACGCCCAACAGAAATAAAATCGAATTTAATATAAAACGCTATTAAATTTTTGGTTATAAAAGTATAAGGAAATGGATACTTAAAACATTAAAAATCAAACAACATAAACCAATTCTTTTGGCACAAAACATTTAAAGAGAAATAAACTTTCTAGAAAAAAGCATATTTTCATATTTTCCGTATTTTAAAAATAAATTTGTACATGACTGAAAGTTCCACTTTTTTCCAATAGCCGATTCATCTTATTTTGAAACGTATTTAAAAATGTGAACTCTTTTATTTTATTATTTATTTTTTTACTTTCCACATAAATAATTATATTACGAAAAGTAACAAGCATCAGCTCCCATCACCTGAAACAGCAATCAGTTAGATCAAGATAAGAAGTTAGATCATGTATAAGCATTCTATTCTAGTGCGTGACATTTAAGCCGTTATAGAGTTGGTCAAGCTTGCAAAGCGAATAAAACTTGAGCTTGGAAAAGAAGCGGTGATGATTAGCACATTCTGATATGCGTCATTCCCCATTTCTCAAACCAAGATTTTGGAAAATTTGGGCTGTGAGTTAGATTTCTGGAACGATTCCCAAAGTTTCAGAGCTCTAGCTTGATTTGAAGTTAGTTAAATTAACAATCGAAAATTTGATGAAACACTGGCATACACACAATTCAAGTGAAATACATAGAAACCTTCTAAAATAGGCTATAGAAGCCTAACTTTGTGAGAAACTTATGCCTAGTACTACCTGGAAGTATGAAAAATGGCATTTCTGCATAAAACTATAGAAGCAGGATATACTCATATAGGTGAAGGCATTTACTTTTACTATCTAAAGAATAAGGTAGAATGGTTAAAAACAGTGTAGAATTTTGAATAACAACAAAACTGAATTTCTAGAGCTTTGTATAATATATTTATAACATTTACTATAAGGTAACATTTTATAAAACTGCTGCAAAAAACAACCACTGGATAAAATTAATTCCTCGATAGTTATCCAAATTGTTTAGGGAGACTTTTAGAGTTTTCTTTTGTGATTTCTCCAATTTGTGGGTGTACTCTCGGTTTGTTTGCGCCCAGAAGTCATCACTCATTTAAAGGTGACAGCAGCGACATTTCCTTGAATGCAGAACACGAGATTACTTTTAACAAAGAACGCTAAGTGAAAGGACGAGTTGATTGTAGTTTATTGAAATCAACGTTTGTTTATTTCTACCCTTATTGGTGTCTGAAGAAAAGGGCTTTGTTTTCCCAGAAGTTTTGGTCTTTGCTAAATAATCTCCAGATTTATTTTAAAGGAGTTTCCTTATTTGCCAGTGATTTCTTTTCTTCCCCTATTGGATATTTTAAAACATTACTGATCATATTTAGTTATTAAAAATATTTCAAGATTTGCATTAAGAATACAGTGTTAAATCTTTCATCTACCGGCTATTTTGATTTCGTGAACATAATGTTAATCCTATGGAATTTCGACTACCGTTTTCAAACCTTAGTATTTTGCCTATTAGAATGCAATAAAGTGTATTTTAAAAAGCACATAATTCGAGATAAAAAAAAACAACGTTTTTGTATGGTGGCAAAGTTTATTGAAGAAAAATATTGAAATATTAGTTAAAACTGGTCGCAAATATCTAAATATTGCATTGTTAGGCAAGTAAGAACGGTTCCCAAAATTTCAGAGTTCTAGCTTGATGGGAAGTTGGTTAAATTAACAATAGAAAATTTGATGACACACTGATACACACACAGACAGACAAACACCAAGTGAAATACATAAAAACGTTAAAACTAACTAAAATTAATTAATCCGGTAAATTAAATGGTTGGAATACAGTTTAGTCAAAACACTCTTGGAGACAGGAATTATTTGGAGGTATTTCGCCAAATGTGGCTACCTGTTCAGTTTTACGGACTTAACGTTCAGGCAAAAAAATCGCCAAGTTTGGTGCCAATTTTTGAAATCGTGCCGAGTGGTTGGGCTAAATTGCATTATTAAAGAAAATATTACTTAAAACTTGTCGCAAATGTCTAAATATCGCATTGTTAGGCGATTAAGAACGATTCCAAGGTTTCAGAGCTCTAGTTTGATGGAAAATTGGTTAAATTAACGATCGAAAATTTGATGACACACACACACCAAGTGAAATGAATAAGAAGGTTTTAAAAAAAACAAAGAAAGTTTCGGAAGAATTACACCCCCCCCCCCAATTCTTAAAAATATTTTTAACCTTAATTTAATGATTCGCTTCCATGAGTTTTCCTGTCACTACAAATATTCTACAATATTTTCAAAAGTCGGGAAGAAAACGTAATTCAACAGAAACTTTCATTATTTTTTCGGATGCACTTCTTGCATTCATATGGATGAAATAATAAGCAATTGAGGACGGTAATAATAATTCCATAGAATTATCATTAAAATCACGAAATCAAAAATGGCCGGTAGACTGGGATGTTAAGGAGATTGATTGATTTTATAAATATCCCACCAGAAACAACCCGAGTGCTATTAGCGACGAACCTTGTAATTTTGAACTTCGGTCAAATAACAAGGGCCTGAAATAGCGTCTCCTTCTCCTATATTCCACACTACGCCAATTGGAGATATTTGAGCCTCGACATATTTAAGGGGCGTCAGACCCGGTTTTACAAATATCTTTTGTGGCATCAGGGCTCGAACCCATGATTCAACGAAACTTACGGACCTCGTGTCCACGACCATGATTACTAGACTACCGCGACCGTTTAGAAGAAGAAAGAAAGAAGTCACATAATAATCAACACTGCTGGTATATTTAAATTTAAAGCGATAAATGTAAACAGCATTCAATTGGCATTTACGCTATTTATACTTAGTAATCCAGAAGATAGTATAAATTTTTTAGTACTAATTTAATTTAAGTACCTTTCCGTGTTTATTAATAAGATTTGTAGTTACGTATATACAGCTCATTTAAGTTAGTTTAGATGTTGTCATCTGTTGATATTTTATTATCTTTCTCATACCAAATGAGCCCCAGTTACCAGTTTCGATTATAAAGTAACTGCTGAGTGAGAAGGTTGGAATTGTGCTTAGTCATGCAGTCGAGTTCGATACCTGAAAGAGAAATTAAATTACTTTATATCCGTTCTTTATTTGTTTTTTTTCCTTAAGCGTTCCGAATTTACAAAGTCGTATTTTAATACCTTTGATGTGCTTATTTCTACGATTTAAGTGTTCAAAAATGATTCATAAATCTTAAAACTTGAGTATTTATTTAATATTCACTTTCAATTCTAATTGTATTTCTACCATGTAGTAAGTATGATATGTCTTAAATGATATAAGATTATACGTAATATTCTACTGTATTTTTGTCATTACTGTACACACATGAATAATATCTGAGATGTGGCTATTAAATAAGTAGACTGATGCTGTAAAACATTTTATTTTAATTTCATACACGTTTACTTATTATAACCATCAATATAGCCCCACCCCTCATTCCCTACAACGCTCCATGCGAATCTTCCATTGTTCGAAACAATGCTGGAAGTATTCTTCTGGCCGTTCTTTCCGGACACGTACCGCTTTCTCTTTCATAGCTTCAACGGACAAAAATCTTGTTCCTTTTAATGTAGACCTCACCTTCAGAAACAGATAGAAATCGCATGGCTGAAAATCCGGTGGCGAATAAGGAGGAAGGTGTAACACTTGGATGCTGTACTTGGCTTCAAACCTCTTGACAGACCATGTGAAATGATTTGTCCTTCCACTGTTCGAGTTGTTTTTTCCTTATTCTTTCATGGAGTTCAGCATGAACGTGAAGGTTGTAATACTGATTAATAATTTGACTTTCAGGAACCCAGTGAGGGTATACAATTCCATAAATATCGAAAAAAGCAATCAACATTGCTTTACATTTTAATTCGCTGTTTCAAGCTTTTTCGCCTCTCGGTGAAGATGGGCTCTTCCAGCACATAGATTTGTTTCATTAACATCAGTAAATGCTCATGAAACTTTACACGTTATTATCCATTCCAATAAGTTTGTGTTATTTTCAATGGCATTCAAAGTGTTAGTGCTAACATTTTTGCGAGCTTCTTTCTGTTCAAACGGGAGAATTTTAAGCGCCATTTAGGCACAACTTTTTGCGTATTAAAATAGTTATGTAAATTTTGCCACACGAATTCTTAGTCAATTCCTACAGTCTCAGCCGCCACACGAATACTAAATTGACGGTCAAATCGAACCCGATTACAGATTTTTTTTTAATATTGACATCTGTTCTTGACATGGAAAGGTGAATCAGTTTCAATCCTTTTCAACGTCTTCTGTACCGTCCTGGAAACACTTAAACCACTCAATAACACGAACGCGTGATAAATATTCACTGTCATACACTTTGAATAAATTATAAGTTTCAGTACCAGTTATCAAAAGCTTCATGTGAAATTTCACAACAATTCGTTGCTCATTTACCATTTTTTCGGCAAAATAATAAGAAAAATAACTCTAATGCTAACGAAGGCTACGGGTAAGTTGATTTGTTTACAGAAGAGAGAGGCACTGCATTCGACACAGAAGATTTCACTCTAAACATCTGTAGGTCGCTGGCGTTTGACGCATGCGTATTTTAGTAGCAGCTCCAATCTAATACCTACATCTCAAATACATATACAATCACACCCACCCACAAATTTATATATTAAATATATGTGTTTGTATCTGTGTATATATGCAAATGATGTGTTAAAAACTACAATTATAAATAATTGAACAATAAGAATACATTTTTTTTCATAACACAAAGACATTTTATTTTTTGTAATGCAAACATTGATTATTAAAAATACTGCATACCTTTAACATTGTTTAAAATATCTTAATTTAACATTTTATAGCAATATTTGTTTTAAAAACAAAACATTTACTTTCATTTTTTTTATTGTAGAAAAATGACCATTAACGATAAATCTAGGTATTTACGAATTTTGGTTGTTTTATTGTTGCGATGTGTAAGCTTTTTTAATGTTAAAACCTTGGAATTGGTACTATCGGGGATTTAAATGTATGTATTTATTTCCTGTTAAAAAAAAAATATGTAATATTAATTGGAGACGCTTATAATAAATTTGCTATTCACACAAACCCTCAAAGATCATTTTTATTAATTGCATGGGCATTATTTTCAATTAGAAGCCATTCAACTACGTAACAATATTGTATTTGTTAATAACTGAATAGTACGTTATCGAATAATGCATTCTTTGATATACTCCATGAATACTACCAAAAATAACGTACTTGCTATAGTTTTCGAATATGAATACCAAGATCTTTGAACTAGAAGTAATTATTTTGCAGACAATGTTATTTTGAATGCTTATGATAATAACATGGTTTGGAAATTCGATAATAAGTTGTCGATAACAGTACTTATTTTGTTCTGAGAACAAGAGATGAAAATATGCTATTGTCGTTTAGCTTCTTCCAATTGTTAATGTTTGTTTATAAACATGATATATTCGAATTAAAAAAAATGTAGAAGCAATTTTACAAAGGCTTGCTTTTATAATTGTTTAAGAGCAGTTAATTTCATGTTATATTATAGTAGAGAAATAATACTAGTTTCTAATTTCGTGATTCTATTACTGTTTTCTTTAAATTGTACTTAACTCGATGTACTGTACGTAAACTAAATTCTAGATTTCCACATATTATACACATATCCCTGTAAAAAATATTTTTTTATAACAATATGGTCTTCAAAGTATAAATATTTCATTTTTATATTAAGATTATATATAAATGAAATATTACGTGATTGGAAAATATAAAATAAGATTATGATTTTTGCAAAAAAAATTAAGAAATTCTTATTTTTTCCAAAAATCTTATTGAGCCTTTTCGAACAAAAAGGATTTATCAACATTTGTTTAAATCAATTTATCGTTGAAAATGAATCAGAATATATTTAAACTTACCTCTCAAACCTACAAAAATATTGAAAATTAAGAAGTCTGCCTTGAAGTTAAAAAGGCTTTAATTTTAATGATTCCATAAATAGAAGTCATATGCAGTTAACACAGAGAAAAATGCACATAATTAAATCTATTGTAAAATAAAAATTAATTCAAATCTCTAACATATGACTATCGTTTAATATTGAAGTAAAAATATTTTTTTCTTAAAACAATTTAAAAAGAACAGCTAACCAACCTTCTTTAAAAATGTTATAACATTTATCTTAATTTTTACTTCGGAGAAAATCATTAGCTCTGGGAGTAGACATCTGGACAAAGTTACATCACCAAATTAATTTAAAATTTTCCATTAACCTTAATATAATGAGTAATTCTTACATAGTGTAAGATTTGAATCACAAAATATTTCTGTCAGAATTGTCAGCAGAAGGGGTCTTAATGTCCAGAATTATTGTCCTGAAGCTGTCTTACTTTTCACTCTTTTTCTCTCCCCCTTCGTCTTGTATTGTTCAAATTATTTTTCAATTTTAAATTGTTTCTTATTAAAATGTTGGGGGTTTCGCGACATGTTAGCCTCGATTACGGGAAATGTAATTATTTCTACCCAGTATACTTGAATTCTGGAAAACTTTAAGATGGACATATTTATGTGGCAGTCGCGAAACGGCAGCGCAGATTCGAACCCTGGACCAAGGGATCCGAAGGCAACGGGCCTACCAATCAAGCCGAAAAGATATCTCGTCGGGCTGGTTGAGTAAGGCCTTTTAACGTTGAAGAGCGTCGCTGCAATACTCCCCCTCCAGTATCAACGCAGCGTGATGATACGGAATGGAGATGTGCGCCATTTTGTTCAGAAGGTCTTTTTGTCAGAAGGCGCCGAAACGTGCGCCAGGAACGGAATATCACTAGTTGCGCTTGTCTTAGACACACAGAGACAAGTGTTATTGCATCGGAACATATGCAAACATAGGCCGTGCTGCCACCTAGTGCTCAAGCCCAGAGTCACCACTAACTGCGATCGTCGGGGCATAAGCAATCAGTAGGTACAGGCAGTCGTGCTGCCATCTAGTGTTCTGTCCGGGGTCACCACTTGTGGCGGGCGTGGTTGTTGCTACCTTCCTTTCCCATAACATCCAATCAGAAGGTGTAGGCTATACAAATAAATAAACAACTACGAAAGACTTAAAAACAAGAAGAACTAACAATTTATTCAAAACTTAACGAGAACAACTTTTAACATTTTAACTATGAAAACTCGCCCTTCACAGGTCTGCAATCTGCGAAGCAAGTGTGTCTACCAAAGATCGCTTCCTCCTTTTCTTTAAATCGGCTTGCAGTTCCGCAGACAAAAATGACGTCACAAGATGACGTAGGCAGTCGCCACATTTATTGTGATCACTAAATACTCTTTCATTTCTGTTTCTGACAGATACAGATTCTATCCTGTATTCCTTAAATGCCCACAACTGGCGAATTTAGTCAGTAATTTAAGAATATCCTTCAGTTATCTTCAAATTAGCTATAGCTTCAAATCGAGTGATTTTAATAGCCCAATATATCCTATAGGCTACACTGGAACAATAACATTTAAATTTAGAAGTGGGAAGATTTGAATGCGTAATATATAATGTTTTATAAAGCAGCATGCATAAGAAATTCAAATGCATGTTTAATGATTTTCTTATATACGAATAATTAAATATACGAACACTTGGAGATACACTTGCGTGTAATTTTCTGTCTTTCTGAAAACACCATTTTCATTTCACCATTTATAAATAGGAATGCTAAAATAAATTACGCTAATGAACGAAATATAGGTATAAATCGTAAAACGTGGAACGATATGAGTAAATATTGTTGAATTTATTCATATATCATCTATTAATGGTGAAGCTTTGTCTTTATGCAAAACATTTCAGTCGACATCTTCATGCTCAAAACACCCACGCACGTTGGACACTGCAAAGAAGAATCGTTGGAATGCTCGAATCCAGATGATCACTTAACCAATTATCTCAAGTTCTCAATACGTCTAATCGTGTGAACTCAAGGCAAGGGCTACAAATTACCTAAAATTGTTAACCGATGACCAGTTCCTAATCTTCCAATAGTCACAAATATTCTCTGAAAGTGATTTCTGATAATCACTACGCAACACCAGAGGAACAATTGAACAGAAAAATTTGGTTCAGTCTTCGCAGTCACCACATTATTTGCTGAATAGTTTATTTATAGGATAGTCAATCATGCTAGTCTCTATTCCAGACGAATAATAGTTTGCACAACCGTTACAAATGCGCATAAACGCATTCGTTTAAATTAGAATTTGGAGCATCAATACAAGAGTTTGAGACAATGGGTCCATGTCTAGTTCATATGTTAATATCATTTTAATCTGAATACTGATTCTTATCGGCTAATGGTATGGCGAGAACGTTGAATTAATTCCGCCAGGTAATCGTTACGTAAATATGTCGTTTACCATCAAGAGGAATCACAGTGGGGACAGGCATCTTGCTGGATGGTGAGCAGACAAGGTTTGTGACTGATGAAAGATACAGAAAGAAGGTCTTGAGTCTTATGGTTACCTTTTTTGAGGAGGTGTCTGCATGACATTGTATTTATAGGTGATAACGCGCCTTGTCAAAGTGAGAAATCGATCGATGAATCTCATGAATGAAAATATTCAACGCATTCCGCGATCAATTAACTCATTTCATTAAAATCTTATATAATATATATCGGATATGCTCGGGATACAACCTGCTGCTCTTCCTCGCCTATCAAGTACCGTTCCAAAACTCAAAATATTTCCTTGTGACGTGTGGAATTCTATAAATTCACAACTCATTTACGTAAAATCTCTGCGTTACATGCTTGACGCAGTGCCTAGTTTAATTGCTGCGCATCAATTTATTTCACTATGCGCAGTGTAACAAAAGTGATTGTCATCATTCTTTCTCTTTGTTTACTTATATAATAGCCATTTTACACTCACACATGACGTTTCTTGCCATTTAGAATTAGATTTATCCCATCGATCCAATGATTAACAATTATGCTTAAGTTTTGTAGATCAATGTGTACTTGAAATTAAATACGGTAAAACATATTTCAGTACAAACCTATTTGCGTTTTTCATCATTGTTAATAAGACTTTGGTTTAATCTTAGATAATCTTAATAAATAATCTTAGTTTATTATTTCTGCAGTTTGAGAAGCTAACTAAATTCTACAAACATAAGGAAAAACCTATTTTTTTATTAATTAAATATTGTACATTTAATTTCATGGAATGTAAGTCTTATTATCAATCATTTTATCAAATACAGATTTTGTGGTAAAATCGCACAAATTATTTCATAACATTTGTTGACATAACGTTGCAAAGGTATTTCGAATGATAATACTAAACATTACAGTTGCTAGATTACTTATAACAGAGGTAAATGAAATTCCATACAAACAAACTAAGGCTATCAAGACATGCGGGGGAGGAAACTCCGAATTGAAGACTCTTTCTATTTGTGACATTTACGGTTCAAAATTACTCGTAGAGCTTAGAATTTTTGTGCGTCTAGTAATGATATCTCAATCATTTTAGTGAACTATAAAAAAACATTTTGGTCCAAAGGTTTTCTTTTCCCATTGAGGTGAATCTGGACAAGATTTTTCAGATATATCTGGATTTAGGTACCCTTTTAAAAAATAATATTCCATAAATATACAAAATATTTTACTCCTCAAATAGAAAACAATGTACAAAGTACAGCGAGAATTTTTTTTTTTAATAACGTTACTCATTACTATATATCTTCTTTGAAAAAGTTATAGAACTTTGTAATTTTGGAAACTTTAATTCATTTTTCTTTTTTTCATATTAAAGTATTATTTTTTAAGACTTAGGTATATGTTAGAGAAAAAAGTATTTTTGGTTCACTATATGCATAAGCAATTCTTTATTGGAGCATTAAAATTTCAGAACCTTAATGTATATTATTTTTCTCTAAAATGTAACCTGAATGCAAATATATCTCAGAAATCATGATCATATTCCACTAAAAGGGAAGAATATCTTTTTGTCAAAAAAATTACTCTTTTAACTCTATAGAACACGTAAGATATCAATGTTAAGCATTTAAAAAAATCAAAACTCTATCAATAATTAGGAAAGATGAATATAATAAAAAATAAGGAGCCTTATTTATGGTTTTCCAGAATTACTCGTAAGTTCTGTCACCCTTAAAACTAAAGAAATCATGCAAATGCACAAATTATAAGCACTCGCATGTATTTTACAATACTCAATGCAAAAAAAAAATAAAAAATTAATCCCGTTAAAGTTAGCAAAATTCATAATTATTTTATCGCCGCATTATCCCCCCCGCACTTCCCACTCTAATGTGTCAATCAACGAATTAATGATTTCAATCGATGAGTTAACGATTTGCTGGACCTCGAAATCTGTATCTTTCGTTTTACCCATGAATAGAGTTTGATGCTTTGTATGTCCCTGTTAGAGTAACCTGAAATTGCATGTCTGTTAAGCTATGTTTTCCTTGGAAAGTGGAGCCATTATCTCGCGACCACAATATTGCGGTGGCATCACTAAGTTTTTATACATTTTAACCAGGTTGAGTGGTTTTCTAAAGAGCGTTGAATACGAGAAGAACATAAAGCAATGAATAAACATGGTTTCCTAAGAAAGGCTTTACTAGGAAGATGAATGAAAACATCCACCCCAATACTGCGGTCGCGAAATAACGATACTATTTTCCTACGAAACTATAGCTTTAACATATTTGCTATCATAAAGTTAACTTAGTACTTTTATAGATGTATGGATAGAAAAGGTTTTAATAAATATAAGGCTTTAGTTAAAATTGTTATCTTTATTTAAAAGTATTTTTAAAATGTATTAAATAAATTACATCTTTTTTAAGAAATGACAGCTCACGTTATTTCAATAATTTTACCTAAGTTATAATTCTTATCTCTCCCCTTTTAACACAGAGCAAATGTTAATATACTTTAAGAGCATGTTTAGGAAGGCTGCAGAAGGCAGGCAAGTTGGTTTTATTAGGGCTGCCATCTGTTAGACGTCGCATAAACAAATTTGACACTGATTCATTGGTTGGATTTGCTTACTTCCAAGTTGCATTTTGCTATTCATGAAATCTGGCTTTATCATTATTCAACAGGGAACTTGTCACAATCAAAACAATAGAATGTACCCGGGTTAATGCTTTATAAAGAAGGTGACGACAGTCTCATCTTCTGTGAAATTTATGGCAGAGATATTTTGGGTTGCGAAAGACGAAATACTTATGGATATCTTACAAAACGATGAAACGATCGATAGGTATGATAGAATAATGTCAATAGTACAATAAATGTTTCATCTTTCACTAATTGCCCATTTCTCATTTCGAACATTAACACATTTGAACTCCTTAGTATGTAATTGGAAAAAGTTTAATATCAATATTTATTTATAGCCTTCTAAAACCTTATTTAGATACATTTAAATTATTAGTATGAAAATATAAATTCTGATTTTTTAATTCTAAATAGCTACCTATAAAATATAAAAATGGTAAATATTATTAAATATTATAAAATATCAAAATTAAATAGACCCTATTTTAATCAATCAACAAATTTTATATCCATCGTTAAATACATAATTAAGAAATTTATTCAGCGATGATAACATCAATAAAACAAATATAGCTATAATATTAGCACGGAACTCCCAACTTCAATGCGTGGGGGGGGGAGAAAATTTACCGAAATCAATTTCGCTTATCAGAGACAACCCTTCACTTTGATGATGAATCATAGCGTAGCAGATGATCCACCACATTCGTATATGTTACACCCCAGCAGAATAGACTTTTAAATAAGCAGAAATTTGGAATGGTAGGGTATTAGTCTCCAACATTCGAAGCTAATGAATAGTGAACAGTTTACTCGGGTTTTAGTCTGGATCGTTTGTTCCGGGAAAGACTGGAACGAATATCCCAAACAGGCTCATTAAAATCCAGAAGTGGTTCATTAATTCATTAAGGGTACTGGTGAAGGCCGGGAAATTATTTTACACACACACAGGATGGGTACCTTATCCAATTAAAGGATCCTCATCTTCACTGACGATCTGCTCATTTTGGACCATAACGATTTCATCCTATACGAGTACGATATTTCTGTGGATTAATGTTACGTGATGATAAAGTTCTCTAAGAATATAGAATAAGTTAAGACTTGGAGTATTGAGGTTTATTTAAGGTACCTGTAATGAAGAAAGTTGGTGAAATTACTGAATGCCTATTTGTTTTCTCTTGTTTTCTGAATCAGGCATAATTGTTTGAGACTATTCATTTGATTTTAATCGCTTATTAACGTACCACTTCAAAACTATGAAGGTTATTGATGATGTTGCCAAGTCAACAGTTAACTCTCCGCTAGGCGTCATTAACGCCAATATTGGCTACCTGTGTGGCGAAGCACTTCTATCCGACTCTTGTGCCATAGCTCAGTCCAATACAACTAACTCTAAAACTCAATAACCCACTCAAGGACACATTGGTCAAGTCTCACACAACTATTTATTTGTCAACTTTGAAATATAATGAATAGGGTATATTTGTTCTCCTTGGTGTCCCCTTGGATTGATTCACCTATTCAACTATTACCGAACTAATACTCTCTTACCAAAATCTCTCCAGTTGAGGCTGTCTCGATTTCTCGAATCCGCTGCGACAGCTATCGCCCGTAGCAGCTCTTGATATCATCTCCCATTGTAAGGCATACACTTAGTGCTAGTCCCACTCTACCTCTATCCATTACACTTCCTTTTGCTAATATATCGTCATATCTACCTCACTTCACTTTATTTCTACCTACCTCTTGTTAACATAATCACGTTTCATTTGGGTAGGAAGAAATTGTTATTTGCAGAAATCAATCTCAATTAAAGTTCCCAAAGTTAGTGAAGAGAAAATCACGAATAGCCCAACGTCACACCTGACATTTCAGAGAGACTACTAGCAGCGATAAAAAGCCAAAGCTGGCTTGACTTCGAGATAGATTTCGATGATTTTAGACCAGTTTCGAGGCGTGAACAATTGGTCCGGTAACGTTGGAGATTATGTAAAGAGTGTTGTGATCATTCTGTGTATTTTATGTTCACTGTGATGAAATGTTTTGTTAAAAAGGAAAAGAAAAAGAAACGATGTCGTCTGTTAACGTTGATCCTAATTTGTTAAATACAAAACATTCTTATATTCATTATTCATTCTTCGACGAATCTCATAATTTTGAAAGTCTACACCTCCCACTGTATAATTTCCTACTACAGTAGAGAAGACTTAAAGCTTCTGTAAATTTAACGTGAATCCCCCCCCCCCCCTAAACAGGTCACATCTAAAAGCACCAGAACTTGAGTCCACAACTGAACGGAAGCAGCTCCGGCTGCGGCTATGATAACCTGACTATGATTGGACTTTAGATGATTGAAGATGAAAGTATTGAGGCAATTATGAATATTGTGTATTAATTTAATACAGTACTTATGATATTGTAGTGGTATGAAAGTAATTCTTACATTCCGACAAATGTAATAATTGCGAAAGTGAAATAATTATTGAAAATTTAGTTCTTGGCAAACACAGTGAGCATGGAAACATGGAAACTGAAACATGAAAAACAAATAAATGTAAAAAGATGTTGAATTGATTCATATTTGTGTTATCATATGATGTATTTCGAGGCTTTTTATGAAAAAAAATCATACAGAAAAACATTTATACCCTTTGAAACTTGAATTTATATGTAAATAAACATTTTCGAATCTAATATTTGCAAGATATTACATAAGTTTGAGAAAATTGATCAATTTTAAAGAAAATATTGGATACATTTTACAAACATTTGAAACATGAAAATCTTATGATTTTCATGAAACATGATTTGAATAGTTTTCTAATAAAAATGATTCCAAAACACTTTTCTAGGTCATAATTCAAATTATTTTGGCTAAATAGATAAGATTTCTAAATCGGATGGAAGGACGAGTACAAGAAACGTGCAATATTTTTCAGCATTGTTAAACAAGTACTAGACCAGAATTTTAAAAAAATATTCCTATTATGAACATTCTTTTAGACTAAGATCTAGAGAATTTTATGAAAAAAAGTAGTACCCCGTTTCAAAAAATTATAACGGTAATGTAATATTTTGAATTATCATTTTTGAAGTCTTCAAAATATGTTTAAAAATGATTTCAAGATAAATGTATTATTTTATATTATTTCCATTCTTTCCATGTATGAGCGTTGGTCAATAAGTCCTTAGAAATTCAATTGGATGACTGATAGATTGCATTGTATTCGAAAAGAAGTGAAGAAATACTACAATTATTTGCACGTTTGATACTTTGTAAATAATTCACATTATCAAGGATAGTAATGCCATAATAATCGCATAATTTATGTATGAAATCATACGTTATAATTTCCTCTACCTCCAAGACATTTTCATTTTGTTTTTAATTTTCTTAACCTTGAGTGAACAGGTTTTTGTAATCGGTTAGTAATCTTTTTTTTTGTTGCGGTACTTAGATTGTAAACACATTTTTTAGCATCATATTCGTTCAAGTTCCCATGCACGAAAAATTTACGCTTTGTAGTTTCCTCGTTTAAATAGATTATTCAAAAATACACTCCTGGCCATTAAAATTGCAACACCGGGAAGGAAAGAAAATACAAAAAAGATATTTATTTTACACAAACAGTATAGAATTAAGACAAAATGTTTAAATATGCAAGAAGTTTTGAGGTTTGCAGGGGTGCGGAATTAGTAAAAACAGCTGCTACACCTAGCAGATAAAACGGTCCTTACCCAGTTAGGCATTGAGTCAAACTGGGCTTGGATGACAGAAACGGGCAACTCATTCCATGCTATTTCAAGTCTGTGTCACATTTCATCTACCGTAATAGCTGGAGAGGGGTGGTAGGCTAGTCTCTCAGCAAGCCATGATCAGATGTTTTCAACGGGTGACAGATCTGGAGACCATCCCTGCCAGGGCAACAATCGAATACCCTCGAGGAATTTCCGAACACCACGTGCAACATGTGGTCTATATTTATCTTGTTGGTAGATGGCGTTTGACAGGCCTCGAAAATAGGGTACAACCACTGGACGCAAGGTGTCAATTTGCGCTCAAATTACTGTCGATGCGAACAAGAGATGTGCATGCCGTGTACCAACGGTTGCCCAAACTATCACACTAGGTTCATGGTTCCTATACCATTATCGAATACAAGCAGACAACAAGCGGTCTCCACAGAACATCCAGACACCTCAACGGCCATCCGAATACTGCACGCAAAGCTGGGACCTTTCTGAAAAGGCGACATTGTGCTGAATCCAACTTTGTCGTTCAGGGCACCAGAGTCGCCGTCTCTCTCTATGCTGCATTGTCAAAGATTGTCGAAATACTGGTTGCCTTGCTGACAGTTCAAACTGCTGTAAATGCCGTTGCTTTGTACGAGCGCATATAGGGAGTGCTGCAAACATGACCATTTCCTATCTAATGGCCCATGATATATTTGTACGGTTTTGAAAAGCTGATCTCACAATATGTCTGTCTTTTAAGTCGTTAGTCATGGGAGGACGTAGAGATATTGGATGCCGTTCAGTGCGATCCTCAGCAATCCTTTGATTTTATAATCGTATGACAGTGGTCGGATTTCGACTAGTGTGACAGGCAATATCACGGAGCGATAATCCTCACTCACGGTAGAGAATGTTTCTGTCTCTATTGAATTCCGACACTTGCTGTTAAAAATTTGTGACGACGTTATATTCCTATTCTTATCTTGTGACATAGCTAAACTAAATATAATAACACTAAAGAGTCAATAAGTCATTCAAAGAGACATTAGACAGATCTCACACACTGTATTTATTCCACAGTTTAGTACTACAACGACAAATGTACACCGACTCTCCAAAATATCACCGTAGATATATTTGCCTATCTCACTAATACTAAATTAATGGAGTCTTACCAACACGGCGTAGTTGAGGCTATCTCGTCTTCTAGGCTCCATTATACCGTAGATAATTTGTAGCTATTCTCGACCCCGTCTTCGACTATAGGACAACTGTTCATCGCTAGAGTCACTCGACTTCTATCGTGTGTGTCTCGCTTTGCTTATATACATTCCTATCTACCTCAATTCCCTTTATTTCAACCTGCCTCTAATTTAAATACTCACGTTTCATTTTTGGTTGGGAAGAAGTTGTTATTTACAGCAATAAATCTTAATTAAAATTCCCCAAGGTTAGTGAAGAGAAAACCGCGAAATGCCCAACGTCATAAAATTATTACTCTTATTAAAGGTATAACATAATATTCAGAGCAACCTTCGACCTTACAAAGCACTTATGAATGAGAAATTAACTACACCACTTTTCTATTATGCAGTGTATTAGATGTCCTTTCTTCCTCCTGCGTCATCTAAATGAGCTGAAATACTAATATCATTTGCGTATCCTAACCCATTCTTCCTATCGTGTGATTTTGAAGTTCATCAGATCATTTCTTCACGGTGTTGCAATTTTAATGTCCGTCAGTGTACGATAAACACCAAGATGTCCCATAGCATTAGATGCCCTTGTATGCAATGTACGCCTATGAATAATATTGACTCTTTGAATATTGCATCGTAAAGTCTGCATACTTTTGACATACTTTCAACTTCTAATACCTACGATACCAACGTCTAATACCATTGAGATAACAAAGACACGTCTATTAAAGTAGAAATATTCTCTCCTTTGCAAAGTGCCTTTGCCATTTCAACGGACATAACACATGAAGATATTTTAGCATCATATCCATTACTTCTAAACTTAAATGAAGCTTTTTTCATTGTATTTCATGTTATGTAGATGGTAAACGACTTCACATTTTTCTTCAGGAATCCAAATGCTTTCTTGGATGGAATATTTACTTTAATAGCAGAACAAAGGTTTTTGTCCGCGGAATATTCCTTAGCAACAATTCTCATATCAAACAGAAACGCATAAGTAGCGTTATGCAATATGTTTATTTTTCTAGCGGTGCAGAAAAAGGAGGAGTAATCACATTTTTCACATTTTAAAGTTATATTGATAAACAGATATTTGCAACACAGTAACTCTTCTTTTTAAATTCAAAGGACAACATTATAATGAAATTATACCTCTCAAAATAAAAATAAAAAATTCTGTTATTTTCAAGAACATATGTAGATTTTTATTGATTAACTTGTTTTAGCTCATTCATAGTTAAAACGCCTTAAGGCTCCCGTCTACCCGCCATTTTGATTTCGTGGACGTAATGTTAATCCTATGGAATTTTGACTTTAATTCTCACATCTTTATTATTTAATCTATTTGAATGCAATAAAGTGCATCCGGAAGAGCAAAAAATAATAAATGCTTCTGTGGAATTACCTTTTCCCTCTGATTTTTAAAAATATTTTTATTCTTATTTTAATAGTTCGTTTTTGAGTTTTCCGGTCTTTAAAGAATATTTTTAAATACTTTTAAAAATCAGAGGAAAAAAAGTAATTCCATAGAAGCATTCCTTATTTTTTGCTCTTTCAGATGCATTTTATTGCATTCAAATACATCAAACAGTATAAAGTTTTGAGAGCGAAAGTCAAAATTCCACAGGACTAACATTAAGCTGACGAAAACAAAATGGCAGGTAAACAGGAGTCTAAAAAGGTCTTAATTATTTCCGTTCTTAAAAACTGAAAAGTTATCAGAATAACTATTTCCTTTGAATAAACGTTTAAGGGAATAGTTTTCAATATGTGTTATTTCTCATAGCTATAAGAATTAAAAATACTATTACTATGTAATAATTTGCATTTATATTCTATCAAATAAAAGCTAATAACTTTTTTTTCCAACTAATCGAGCAGAATTGATATAACTAACACAACTCAGGCTGCATTTATACAAAAATATATCAAATTCTATAATGTCATATAGTATCAAAGTATATAAATACGTTAAGTATTCAATCTAAGGTCTGTCAAAATTCTATTTCAAAACGGAGATAATTTCTATTCTATTTGACAACTTAAAAAGGCGTTTAAATGCTGATATCCGGTCATTTAAGCATCCAACATCTGGTTTTACGACCTTTACTAATTCCTTAAAATTTTAGCTTCCAAGTGACTTGAAACGAAATTGATATATTAAATAAGTGCTATATTCAATAAAAACCAGAACATTGTATATATATTTATTAATTTGCAAAAATTAAGCATTTCAAAGTAATCTTACAATTTAGTAAAATTCAAAACGCTTTCATTATAGAGTATTTTTCCTTTTCAGAATATTTATTATTATATTAAGATACATTAGCTTATATTAAGATGTATAATATATAAAAAAAAATCAACATAAATAGGAAATTGCTTATTTCAAGTATTTTAAAGCATATCTGAAATTTTTGAACACACGTAAGATATATAGGAGGACAAACAAGTCACCAATAGTGGGATTGTCGGAACTATTTTACATTCTTTCTGGAAAGACGCAATTGTTGTTTTACACTAAAAGAGAATACTCGTTCCTTGCATCTTTACGACAAAATTGAAGAGGTAAAATACTTTCTTCAAGTGAAGACGAAGATTCTTGATGCTTTATTTTAGGAGCCTGTTGTTTTAGCGATGCTCCGATAAAACTGAAACGACTCAGTAAAAATCCGAGTTAACTCTTTACAAGAACCGGACGATTGCTGCGATAAAGTGAATTTTTATTGAATTTTCCTTTTATGTAGTTTAGGATTGAAAAGTTTTTTTTTTTTTTGTTCATAAAGTGTTGGGCTAATAAAAATGCTGTATTTAATGGAAGGAGATAAGTTGAAAAGTGGTTCTGATGAAATATAAAATGACTGTTTACATAGGAAAAGGATTCAGTTGTATATTGAACGGTTTATTTTATTATAAAAAGTAAGTGGAAGAAGTTTGATTTTTTTAATTAATAGCACTTTTAGGAAAAATCATTCAAAATATCGAGTTTGTTGCATAAGAAAAAATAACGACGCATCTTTATTTCGTAAATCTTCGGGAGCTAAATGTCTTTCTTAGTTTTTATCAAATATTTAACACATGGATCAATAAGTCCCGAGACTGTGCGGTCGTTTTTTGCGATTTCCTCCTTCAAACGCACCAGCAAGTCAACAAAATAATCACTGTTGATCGATTTACCTTTTTCGAGGCTGATCAATGAAAATCACGCCATGCGTATCCCAAAAAACTGACGTTCATGACTTTATGGC
>BMAW01043522.1:0-46233 GCA_019974015.1 Nephila pilipes | reverse complement strand
CTCGTATAAAGAAAATATTAAACATTCTTAAGTACTGAATTATATAATAATTTTTAGAATATCTCTCATTTCTGTTAATAGTCATACTCGTGTAATAATCAGATTCTATTTTGTTAAATATCTTTTCCAATGTTAGAAGTTTAAATTTCGAAAAAAAATTTAACTATTATTTACATTAAAACAGCAAAACGGAGAACGTCAAGTTTGCTCTCATAATACTGATTTCTGATACTAAACAATAATTTATTAGTTTTGAATATGAAATGTAATTACTATAAACTATATTGTAGACTAATATCCTTAAATCTTTCACTTAAGTGAATTTTACATAATATATTTGCACCTAATTAAAACTTATTTTTAACTATGATTGCAAATTTATTTTCTTTTATTTTATCTTCGTTGTCTGTAAGCACACTTCGTATTATATTAATAATTATATTTCATTAAATACACATGCGTTAATCTATATTATTATATCATTTAATATATAGTTTTTAATTCTTTTGAAGACATGATAATTTATTTATTTATTTTAGTAAATGTTTAGTGAAAGGTTATTTAAATAAAGTTTTTAATATTTGAGAACTTGTAATTTTTTCCAGCAAAAATATACTGAAGGACAGTTTTCATTACATTTATATTTAAAATACCAGCAGCAGTATTTACAAGAACTGCCAAAAAAATTAATTTTTTATTTATATCAAGAGGAAGAGAAAAATAAAAATATATTACTTTTGTCCAAATTACTTATGATCAAGTAGATTATTTTCCAAGGAGAAAAAACTAACCAGGACAGAAATTTCATTCGATCAAGATCACGCTGCAATATTTGGATAGTTTAAACATTGTGAATATTGTATGAAATTTCAAGTCATGAATCTACTTGTTCAGATGTAAATGTAAAATATTTGATTCCCTTTTGCATGTATTTTTATGAAATTCCAAATGTGTTAGATAATTGTAATACTATAAACATATGATATTTATTTTATTCTTTTCAAAAAAGTTATAAAAAAGTGATTGTATATAAGGCAAACGAATATTTTCATTTCATTTAATAGGAATTTTGATTTGTGATAATAATCTGTGAAAGAGTAATAATAAAATACATAATAAAGTACATAATAAAAGTTTATTTTTTATAAAAAAAATGTTACTTAAACCTAATAGATATAACTAATACATGAAAAAGCATATATTTATCATGCATAAGAAACAATGATTAGCAATCATAATATATTTGTGAGGATCCATAAAACTTTTTCTTATGCATGAAGAAACTACTGAATTTAAAACTGTCTTCAGAAACATAAAATATTACTAGCCCATATTATGAACTTGTAATTTTTGATATTACTTAGCTTCCAATAACTAAAAAAAGTATTGAAAATATAAGAAAAGGAAAACAATATTTATCTTTGAAAAGTTATGGTATTTCTGAATTCTCAAAACAAAACGAATTACATTAAATAAAATAATCGAACTTTAGTCAGAGAAAACTGATAATCATTAATACTTACTATTTCTAATATCCTATATTGTTCTTTAATTAGAAAAATAGTTTACCATAATATATATTATAAAGAAAATTTTGAATATAAATTATATATTCAAAAACTCGAAAGAATAAAACTTAAAGAAGGGAATTAGCTGATTATAATATTGTTGGATATACCTTTACATCCAAAATGAGAATGTTGTAATTATGTCAATATAATTATGAACTTAGTAACTACATAGCATCGGAACTGAACAACTAGAAGGTACATGAAGATGAGAAATTCTATATACTAGGCTATTAATTCCATTTGAGTACAAGTCCGTCTACTACTTTTAACTTTTTAATACCTCGCTTTCGTGCACAATATAACGACATGGCTTCATTTACAAGATGATGAATAAATAAACTAAGGTATGGAGTAGTCAAGTCAAAGGATGTCACGACATATGGGTCTCAGAGATGCCACTATTTGAAGATGCTTGAAAGAATAGTTCAATCCAGAGGAATGCTGTGAGTTTGTGTGTTCATTAAGGATGCCTTTAGAAGTAACATGAAGGCTATTGGCTACGGACTTCGTAAATTTGAACCTTGGTGAGTAACGTCACCTGAGCTGGCGCCTTCTCCAAGTTTCCACACGCCAAGGGAAGACTTGGAACATCAACAGTTTTAACTTTTATCCACCCATCTTTACATCGGATCTTTAGTGCCATCATAGCTCGCACCCACAAAGACAACTCCCGCCGCAAGTCCGCAATCATGACCACTAGGTTATCATGTTCGCCACGAGCCCTATTGAGCTTAATATATACTTATAGTCGGTACAGGAATGAAAAATATTCTTAGAATTTACATAGAAAATTTATTGCACGATGATAACGCTTAACAATTGCTGCCTAATGTAACTAACATGTACGAGTATATGAGAGTGGACTACATCCACAATTGCTTCCTTTCAAACATTCAAAAACGAATGTTACCGCAGGGTAAAAGTTAAATGTTTATAGATGGAGCTAAAAAGGAGTGACGACAGGACAGAAAATAATTATTTTATACAAAATACATATTTATAATGAATTCAAAAGAAATTAAACTCGCCCATATATAAATACAGTTTGATTTGAACATAAGTGATTGATATAAGATAAGTACTTGATAACCGGATAAAAATAATATATTCCTTAAATGTTCTATGCAAAGTTTTGCAAAGATCAGATTTAGCCACCCAAGGTGCACTTTTTTTATAATTATAATTAAATTACTCAATTAAATATAAGAATTAAAGTAAACGATGAAATATCGAGAAATGGGTACCAGTAAACTTTTTCGATATTAAAATTAAAGGAAACGATATTTTATTAAACTGGAATATTTAAGCTAAATGTAATTAAAACTGAAGCAAACGAATAAAGAAATTAAAAAGTGACCTAGTACAACAAAAGTGATCACACTATAAAAAAACGCCCCTTGAGTGACTAATTATTACACAAAAATACATATTAATAAACATAAAAGATTGAAAACAAAAAATTAGTAATAAAATACAAATTGAACTCTGCACAATTTTTTCGATAAAATATTTTACTTTATTTTACCTTTAACAAATAGAATATTTCTAACATTAATTTTCCAATATTTTCTGCATACACCACAATTTTTTAGTTTCTCAACTTAAATTTATTAGTAATGTTTTTCTGTTCTATAACTGCTATGAAGATGTTTTGTTTTGTCTTACGTCTCGTTTCTTTGAAACAAATAAATAATTTTTCTTACAAAATCATCTTCAGTTACAAAAAATTAAAAACCTTTTATATAACGTGTTTCTTTTATTGTAACAGACTAATAAGTTAATGACTTCCTACGCAATTTCTGATGCTTCGTAACCATGTTTTGTATCCATTAAGCTTCATATCCTGTTGAAGAAAACTTATATTTTGCCTATACAGGTCGATTAGATACAGTTTTAAGTCGTAAAAAACATTTGTTTGTCGCTTTGGCTCATTTATTTTACGTTTTTGTAAGAGCTTCGCACCCTGATGAAGAAAAATTATATTTTGCCTGTATGAATCGATTAGACCCACTTCTAAGTCAGAACAAAGATTTGTATATTGCTATCGCTCATTTATTTTGTTATTTTTAAAAACAGACAGCAAGTTTTATATATTTTATTTTATATCCCCCAACATCCCTTAACCTCTGGTCATCCTATCTCTTGTTAGAATATGAAGTATTAAGTGTTAACTCAAATACAATTTTCTAACTAACTAACACAACTAACTCAAATACAATTTTCGCTCTATTTTGCATGAAATACATTCAGGTGTAAGGTTTAATGATAATCAACTATTTAAATAAGGTACTTTGAATAAATTAAACTTATAATTATCTTTCCAATCCAGTTAAATAAAACAAAATTCCATAGTTATTCATTTCTTTAGAGATATGTTATACATTAATGACTAATTTCATAAATACTTTTCTCATCTAAGTACTTTTGATAAAATTATTAAGGTTTCGTATTCAAGTACCATACACGAGTATGCTAATGGATAGAATACTGTAAAAAGGAAATAAATATAATTCACCTTATATAGATTAGAATACTTTTTTTTTCTTATTGTTATTAATTTAAACAGGAATGGTTTCAGAATACTGATTAACCACACCTTTACAAAACAATTTGTAGTTAAACATCTGTTACATTTGAATATGAATGTTTTATTTCTTTTGAGCTGATAGTGATATACAAAGTTTTGTCTTTATCTTACATCCCTTATGATTGTTTTCAGGAAACAACAATCGTTTCTTTCAATCCATACATCATGGGGGATGAAAAGATGAAGTTTCATGTGATCATTCTTGCATCGAAGTTTCCTTAACACCATATTTCCCAATATTTGTTCTAGAGTGGTTAAGGATTATTATTTTTTATATACAAAATGGGAAAGGGGAAGTTATTTTTATTACTTTATTATTTGAAAACAATGTAGATTGAATTCAACCCGAAAATTCATTTCCTGCTTGAACTTTATTGACTAAAGTCGCAAACAAAAAATTGCAAGCATTCTGTAGGTATGTCGATATACGACTACAGACGTTTTTATACACTGTTTATTGCTTCAGAATAATGGAGCTATAATGACTATTATGTAAGAAAAAGAAACTCCTAGTATTTTCCTCATTAAATTATATAAATACCGAAAAGGAATCTAATTCTTATGTTCTTTGCTTTCCAAAATAGCTACGACACACTTTTCGTATTGAAATTCCACTTTGAAATGTTTTCGAAAGTTTAAAATGATATCCCCAGAAGAAAATTTTTAGAACGTTACTAGAGGTCAAAAAGGATTTCAGGAATTATAAATATTCTTTTAAAAACATTTATTTATTGCAAGGTTATTTTTTATAATTTAAACAATACCTTATAAAAGTAAGAGTTAAAATCCAAATTACTTCTACAGAATAGCAAAAAAACTGTATAAATCATGTCTAAAAAATCTATAGGAAAGAAGCAAATTTGTAAAACATCACACGATTTCACTCTCATTTGAGAAGGAACTTTATAATAATGTACGTTATTATTGTAATCTTAAGTAAGCATTAAACAATTTGATTTGTTACTGTTCAAGGAAAAATAGTTCAAAGAAAGGAACATTTGGTGACGCTCAGAATTTGAAAACTATATAAAACTTCTTGCGCTTAAGAACACAATTGATAAGGAAAACCTGGTCCAAACTAACCTCATCAGAAGGACTTAATCGAGAATCAAGGCTCGTCTTTATGATTAGAGACTGTTAAAGTGTTTATCCTGAGATTAGAAGGAAAACTCTTGCCGGTCTCAAACCCGGATAAAGAGGAAGAACTTCCACTTTAATGGTTGAACTTCAAAGATTCTTGTACAAAAATGTCTGTGCACCAGTCAAGCGTAAAAGGACCATTTATTCTTAGGTCTTGGCATCTGCAGATGCTAGAGGCTGCATAGAAGCCTAGAAACACAGCCGGTATGTAATAACTCCAATCATCAGTGCACATAAGTTGAGAAAGGGCGAGTGGCCCAGCATTGTGAAATTTTTATATTCTGCGTCTGGGACATCTGGTGTTTGTTACCAGTTTATTCCCTATCTGGTTTATTCTATTAGTAAGCTGAACTAGCAAATTTACCAAGAGAGAAGGTAACCTACCATTGGTACTCTGAAACAGTGGCAAGGGCGTCTGGAAAAGACGATTAACACACCTCCTCAACAGATAATAACATCAGACTGAAAAGGAAAAATATTGTTAGACTAAGATCTCACCTTCCTTTAGAAAACCATCGAATTCTATGATTTTTATTAGAAAGGCATTAGAACCTGCATAGATGCCCAGGATCTAAGTTAACGCAGCACTCACTAACAATCTGCCACATGTTAGAGGACAGTCGAGTCCTAGACCAAAAACCTGCTTGTATTAAAGACTGCAAAGATATCTAAGTGTCAGTCGTAAAAGTTCAAAACAAAATATTTCTTTTAATGGTGAATATTAATCCTGTGTTTCATCTTTCTTATTTGAAATTTGGGATTAATATAACCAAAAAGGTTCAAATTCACAAACAAGAGAAGTAATTAAATTATTATGTAGAATAGTTAGGAAGACATACATGCACCAATGGACAGAAGCCTTATTTTTTTTATTCATTTTTTTTACTGATGGAGTATCCACTGCTCCTGTAGGCATCCAGATTTGAATGATTAAACTCTGTTTAAGTGTCATGTCAAAAGAAAGAAAAAATTATAATTCGTGTAGGATGTTCCACCAAACCGTTGGTGTGCACTCTATGAATACGGAAAGGGAGAAAGACTTCAGTCTGCCTTAAATAGCAATCCTCCTACTAGCGGCATTTGAAAGCAATCATGGCAATGGGGGCATTTGGGCTGAAGAATATTCTTTACTATTTGGAACGGAAGACATATACCTTTTAAGTTTAATGGAGTCCACCCTTGTGTTCAAGGTCTCAGCAAGTTGAAGAGACTACTTGTTCCAGCGGACTGAAATCACCTAGATCGAAGCGAAAACTCCGTCACAGTCAAATCTGGTCCATGCCTTTTGAGAAGAACACATTGCGACAAGTGAAGGAACTTGGTCCATTTGGTTCGGAATCGAACTATGGTAGTAGAAGGCTCGTTATCAGTAGGTACCATTATACCTCGCCCTTGTGGAAACACGGGGGAAAACTAAAAATGGTTCATGCCCCTCTCTAAATTCTCACAATGGCTACCGATTTGAATAACATAATGGATGCTTCCTTCCACAATTTCGTATCTGATAGCGATGATAATCTTTTCGAAACTCCGAATGTTAGCGATTCAGAAGAACTCAAAGGGACGGCGAAGGACACGCCACTCCTCTTAATGGCCAGAGGCCCTATTTGCTCTTCTGCACAATAACGACAAAGAATTTAAAATAAGAAGATATTGGACGGGGAGGACAAAGCAAGCCACCTCCTATCACGAACACATCATGAGGATAATGATTGGTGTTGGTAAGTTCCTCGATAAAGTGTCCTTAAGACAACATAGAAAGATAAGAATTAAAAATTCCTCCATGTGACTGCATAAGTTTTACTGCAGTCGGAGCACGAGCTTAATTGTCTCAAAGAAAAAAGCAAAACCTGCGACAATAACAAGGGAGACAGCAACTCAGACTGAAGAGCAATCAGTTGCACAAAAAGTAGAAAATTAAGCCAGCAGCCTAGAGACAAATTAAGAACCTCAAAATCCTTTTCCACAGTAGCTGCAAAAAATTTGAACCACCAAACGCAGGAAACGAAGAAAAAATTAAAAATTTTGAAAAATCATCATCAAACCATCTTAAAAGACTGTAAGAATAAGTGGACTCGTTACCACTGCATTAACTATACTGTGAACAGCTGAAGGCACGGTGAAATTAAGTTAGGTATGAAAAGTGGCCGTAAGGACCGACGACGTCCACTAAATGGCAAGGATTCAAAGCAGCTTAAAAAGAGTAACAATAATGGCTAACTTCATTCTCGGTACATACTTGGACTGTCTGTAAGTAAACCTAGCTCACTTTAAGGTAGCTTAGTACAAACCCCAGCAAGTAGAAAAGTGTAACTACAGATGCTCGGAGAACTAGCACCGACTCAATGTCGGTGCTGATTTCCCTAGGGAATCTAGATAATAGACACCAATTCATTCAGGATATCCAGTCAGTTTTCCAAACAGTAAGAACATAAAGGGAAATCCACCACATTGCGTTAAAGCCGATGATGGAACAGAGGGAAAAGTGATGACGGATGAAGTTTCTAAGAAAGTGGGTAAGGTTTCGAAGGTGAGGGTTCCATTTCTTATGTCCAGAGAAAGAAAGAAATTGCAAATGGAACAAGAAACTTTTAGAAAGGGGCTCACAAAGTGAATTAAAGGCATTAAATCAAAATTAACCTATCAATCCCTACCCAAATTGGTGCTCAATCTCCACGTTAGAGATAAGAGAACAGTTCAGATGGTAATTGGAAATGGTAGATTCCCCGCCTTTCTCTAAAGGTGTGGAATCGAAGAGAAGGGTATTTATGTGTGTGATGTTGATTACAAGAAGGTCCAATACATCAAAAGTTGTTTTAGAACAAACAATTTAGCCTCAAAGCTAAAATTAGAAAATGGTTTGAATTTTCTGGTCCAGATAAGCAACCTTGGCATTCTTAGAGATACCATGGTGACGGTTGTTGCAATGACACCGTCTCTCATAAGAAAAGACTTAAGCACAAAGTAAGTACTCTAGACAGTGTCAGCTTAGATCGCAGTTTCTGCGACAGTTTAATAGTGGCAAAAATTATAGCTCGAGTGTAATGGGACAATCTCTGCCGTTCTTCAATTTGTTACACAACATGGGTGAAGGGCATCGTCCATGGGTGCTAAAAACCATCTCTTTAAGTGCATAACATTCACAAGTGACCCACACCTGATTTGCCAACTTCCCAGCTCATTGTAAGTCTATCAGTGCCAAGTCTGGAAAGTCATAGAATGCTTAATCCTAAGCATTCTATGGTGAATCCACAGACACTGTCCTCAAGTGCTTCATAGAGGGCACTTAACTAAGGTGCGATGTATGAAGGAGAGGATGCATGAGAGCATATATGAATGAAGATAGTTGTACGAATGCAATGTCAAAGTTAAGGTAGGAATGGCTCCAATAATTTCACCAAGACAGTAAGCTAAATCGTTCATGAGCATCTTCGTTACTGTAGAATTACCGAGATAGTTTTCTTTGACCAGACTCTATCTTATCTTAAGTCCGTACTGCCTTATGTGTGGAGTAGGGGGATAGATTTTCATGTTATGCTGCCAAAACTATCATTAAAGTATATGAATAAACTGAATATAGTTTTAAAAGGCTCATAGTAGACTACCAGAGATTTAGAATGATGGGACAAGTAGTGATAAGGGGAGGAAGGTGAGAGTGAGGTTAAATCCGAAATTATCAGCTTCTACATTGATGTAACATGTTGTTACGACAACTAGTCAGTGTGGTAACGAGGAGACAGAAAAATCCTCCAATCTGAAACATTTCTTTCCGGAATTCTGCAAAATAATTCTACTTATGAGGAACTTTACTCTCTAACTAATTATCTTAAAACTAAAAATATAGTGATTAACGAGATCAAGATCGAGAGAGAAAGATCGCACATTGATGAGAGAATAATCTCGAATCAAAGATGAGAATTAAATAGAATGAATAATAAATTACTGAATGAGAAGCCTCAGATTTGGTCCATTTTTAAGTTTATCAAAACAAATAAATTAAGAATTAATGGGTTTATTACTGAAATTGTCATATACCTGAGAGATGCGATACATGTTGTCCTGACGTAAATACTAGTGATATAAGTAACGCTATATATATATATATATTATGCACGTGGTGTCCCGAGAATAAAATGTGTGTAATGAGTTTCCGATAAAATCATATGTTTACGCCGATCTTGGCCGAAACTTATTTAAATGTTTCAATCGGAATAATGTAGGGTTGCCATAAAGAGAAAGAAAACGAATCAAGAAATAGGGCATTTGAAAGAAACCTTTCTTCTTCGAATGCACCGTTAGAATTCTTGAGAATTAATTGTTCATTGACCCACTAGGATTCTTTCAACTGTTAATTCAGTGAATTTAAGAGGATCCATACCAAATTAAAACCCAGTAATCCATGAAAATGGGGTATCACTTATCTATAGATCCGGTTTAATGTGCTTATAAATCTATCCACATTTTTTTTTTTTTTTTTTTTTTTGAAAACTGTTCTTGTTACCGATGAGAGTAAATATGATATGTTCGGAAATGTTGAAACTGGTAAAATTTGCAACAATAAAGAACTTAATATTTCAGAAAAGTATGTTCATGGAAAGTCATGATTTGTGGGTTAATGTTGGCTTTTTCTGTTGGGAAATCAATCACTACTGAAGGTACGATGTATAGATTCAAATACTTGAAGATATTTCAAAACAGCTTGCAGACATATGTTGACTGTTTACATCTGAGAATCCAATACATATTTCACATAATAGCTGTCCAAGACACACAGCAAAGAATGTGAAAGAATGGATATACTATTTAAAAAGTATCTACACAACTCCATACCTTTCCTTAGACATCAGATTTGAATCCCATAGGAATGATATTTACAGATGAGCTGGAAAATATGGTATAAAACGTGAAAATTCCTTAAGAAATTAAATGTCGCAAACGTTGTCTGAAATTACGCCAGATATGTCACAAAATATTACTCTTCGTTCATCAATGTCTCATAAACAGCTCGCCCTCATTGATTCACAAGGCCAAGTAAAATGATATTAAATTATTCTTAATTGCATAAATTATGCTAATTTTTCGTTTTTCTTATGTGTATATACATTTTTGTGTTATGTGATTTTTATAAATAAATTGACCCTCACTTATCAGTTTTAGTTCTTTCTTTTATACAGAAATATGGGTGATCGTAATTTGTAGTTGAACATAAAAATATTACAGTTTTTCTGTTTTTATAATTACATAACAAAATTGTTCCCTCAACATAAAAATATTTCAATAACTTAAAGTAGTCATTTACTTCAAACATAATAGTCTTATTTTCTTTGTTTATACTAAATGGTATAGTGTTGTGTGAATTTATTTTACAGACATGACTATATTTATATATTTATTAATATATTAAATTTTTTGTTCAATGAAATTTTATTAAAAGGCACAAGTATACTGGAAGGATCCGTGCATAATTTTACTGAAAACAATAAGAATTATAAATAATAAATCAACTCTCTTTTCCATTGAAAATTCTTTTTATTTCCAAGCAAATTTAGCGTTTTTATTCTAACTTTATTTCAATTAATAAATATAATATGTAATATTTAAAAGAAACCAATATTGACAGTTATTTTACATTAACGATTTTTTATATTACTTTGCAAGTAAAGCAAGTGGGAGTATTTAGTTTTTAATATCGATTTTTCTAGACTATTAAAAGTTTAAATTGCTCATGGAACTCCTTGAGAGCTCGAATGAAAGGATGAAATATGTCTTTGGGTGTTGGCACATGACAAGAAGCCATTTAGTGTCGAAAATGATTTATGTTAGTTAAATAAACTCCTTTTATCCTAAGCTCTAATGGTTAAATAACTTTCTAAAATGATAGTTTAATAGTTAGCTATCTGCTAAATGTACTATTTAGTTAATTATGATGGTATTTTGTCTGAATTTTAAATCTACGGAACTCGTGGAGATGCTGTCTCTTTATACACTCATCACCACACACTTAAAATTTCATTTATAATTTTTACGTTAAAATGTACCATACTGTGTGTGTGTGTGTGTGTGTGTGTGTGTGTGTGTGTGTGTGTGTGTGTGTGTGTGTGTGTTATTTTAGTTTTATTAATGAAATGAATAGAATTTTGAAAATACTTGAATTTTCTTTAAAAGTTTTGTAGCATTTTTTCCTGATTAAAAATTAATCAAATTATAGATGAATTTCTTAACTTGGGGATTTTTTACAAATTTTTATATTTTATATTATATTAAGTATTATAATGTGCTTCCTTTGTAATATATCTATTAGTATGATTAGAGATTCACATATTATTATTTTTTGAAATTTTAATTTTACACTGAAAAAATGATTCACATCACTCTTCTTTTTAAAAATTAATCGTATATTATTTTAAAAATAATATTGATGTCAAAGAAGAATGATAAATGCCATCTCAACCTCATATTAGCATTAATGCAATTTATTTTCACAATCAGATACCATTACTAGGATACCCAATATCATTTTTCTTTCATACATAAATTTTATAGTACACAAATGAGAGAAAATTTTATAGTACACAAATAAAAAAAAAACTCTTCGAATTTATGCGTCAATAAACGTAAGAAAACTTAAAATATAGCTGTAAATTGATATTCGTTGAATTAAAAGAGCCTTTTTTTTATAATCGTAATGAAAATAAGTAAAGATGTAGAACCTTGAAAAATAATTTGGTAAGGCGATAAAAAATTTTTACTCCTCAAAAAAATAGCATATTTTCTTATTTGCACATAGCTGGAATTTCAAACATCGTTTTCTGCCGAAAGGTTCTTAACAGTCGAGGGAGTTTAATAACTTTTTCGATATCTATCTTCGTTTTTACTGCCTTTTTTACTATATACAACTTCTAGGAATCAATCTTCAATCCCTACTGCCCACACAGCTAATTTGTGCTTTTGAACAAATATTTCGGAAATGTAAAATCGTTTCTTTTATATCAGTTTTTAAAGCAATTGGCTGGAATATATTCTGTTAAATATAAATATTTTCTGTCTTATGATGTAATAAAATATTTAAATAATAATTTGCTCTTCCTGATACCTTTCATTATTATTTTGTTATGTAATTTTTTTCTTTTATTATTGTTCTAATTTTTTTTTTTTTTTTTTTTTTGCATTTAAAAAAAATTTCATATACTTCTTCTAAATTCTAAAAAGCTATTTGTAAGTTTTCTTTGTAATTTACAAACATTATATTTCAGTTATATATATATATATTGGTTACTGTATTTATTTGTTATGTTGTTAAGTGTAATTTCTCTAACAACTTTTTTGTAATGTATAAATGCTATTTACAAGAGATCGATGTCAAAAAAGGATTATAAATGACATCTGACCATCATATTTCCATTTAAACAATTTATTCACAGAGAGATACCCTTGATATTACTTTGATACTCAATACTATTTTCTTTTATACATAACTTTTATAGCATATAAATCAGAGAACATAATGAAAAACACTCTTCGAACACATGTGTCAGGAAATGTAATTTTAATACAAAAACAAAAATAATATGTTTCTAATATTTTAATCAGGAGTTGTTTTTTTACATAACATGAGTAACATTTAATTCATTTAATTTTTTAATCTAAAAGAGGTTTGTTACATTTTTAATATAATGCAATTTTCTATAAGTGAAAATTTAGTAGTTTAAATATTTTCGGTAAATGTTTGGATGAAATTTGTGGCTTACTTAAAAACTATTATCCTTGACTCTATTAAGGTATAAAAATGCAGTATCAGTTAAAGTTGCTCTTGTTTATTTATTGTGCCTAGGCCATAAAAAAATTATTGAAAATACTTATAAAAAAAACTATAATGTATCATATCTACTTTTGCACACTTACTGTTGCACGCTTTGATGTAAAAGAAAGTAAATTTTTCTCTTAAATGTTCTATCGTGCTGTTTCAAAAGATTAATTTTAAAATTTAGTATCAATTCAATTGATTATATGACATTTTTATTCTTATGTAATAAAACAAAACTTAATTGTTCATACAACTATAAACTTCTCAGAAAACATTTAGAAAAATTTGTTTAAATTTTTTTTTGAAAGAGCCAGATAGTAAAAATATTTTGGTTCGGGATGGAAGGTATCACACTAGTTTCAGATGTTTACATGGGGATTTCTACTGTATAAAAAAGGACATTACTTTATTTTATTAGAAGTGAAATTCTTACCTAATACTCTCATTTGTACAGAGTGACACTCACAAGAAATAATAAATACTTCTATTTATTAATAAATGTATTATAAATATATTAAATTTTTTTTTTCATATACGTTGAATGAAATAATTTTTTTCTGAGATAAAATGTCAACCATATTGGGACTGAAAACTTGTATGTCCTATAAGTGTTGTTTGTAAATAGATATTTCTTATGCATTATTTTATTTTTATAATGGATTACTTCAAAAACGAACTTGTACAATGTCAAATATACCTAAATATAGATATAAATACCCTAATATAGGATTTTATTTGACACTATTTATCTACCAAAAGAAACTTACTGAATTAAGTTGGATACATTTCTTTAAACAGATATTTAAGCATATCATTTTGCAGATTAATCTCTTCCAATTCAGAAATCTGACGGAAACTCCTGTATTGTTAATTTTGAAATATGGAGATGTCCTTTGCTTTTGGGATCAAGATTCAAAAAACACAAGCTGAACAAAATTGTTAACATCACTTGTCTTAAGGCAGACAAAAGAAGTGAATAAGCGACGCCAGTAGCTCTACGTGTAGCCATTATTCTCAACTCGACTATAACTGTTAAAGTGGCTGATATATGTAAATGTATTGTTTGTTATTCTCATTTATATCGTTCTACTTCACTTGGGCACAATATTTTGAGTCAAAAAGAGAGTATATGTTGGTTCATGTTATTAAATTTATATATTATAAGTAGTTACATCGCATAAATTCATTCAAAACTTTAATCGCGTAAAAAGATGTTAACAAACTGGACATAGTTTTCTGACTCTTCAGCAGTAGTTCTAATTCCTTTATCAATTTTCTCCGTTCGTTTCTAAAGAACACTGCTGACTATTAAAAATGTAACTCCTGGAAAGAAGTCAAATACAAAAACAAAGATATTTATTTTACATAAATAGTATGGCATGAAGACAAAATGATTAAATTTTCAAACAGTTTGGAGGTTTACAAGGGTGCAAAATTAGAAGAAATAACTACCCGCTCAGGTGGTTTAAACGGACCTTACCCAGTTAAGCATGGAGTCGAACTGGGCTTGGATAATAGAAAAGGACAACTCATTCCATGCTGCTTTATGTCTTGACATACTTCATCAACCGTATTAGCTAGAGAGGCGTGGCGGCCATTCCCTCAGCAACCTATGACCAGATGTTTTCAATGAATGATAAATCAGAAGACCGTTCAGCCCAGAACAATCGAATACCCTGTATCGAGGAATATCAGAACACATTGTGCAACATATAGTCTTGCATTATCTTGAAAGGAAGATGGCGTTTAGCAGGTCTCGAAGATAGAGCACAACAGATGGAAGTAAAATACCAGAAATGTATCGATCTGCATTCAAATTACCATCGATCCAAACTAGATAATTGCCAATCCAATGGTTGACCAAACTATCTCACAAGGTGCAGCGGCCTATGCCGATATCGAATGACACAGGCAAAGAGCGGTCTCCTTTTAACTTCCAGACACGTATAAGGCATCGGAATATTGCACGCAGAACCTTGACTCATCTAAAAAGACGACATTGTACCACTCCGGTACACAGCTTTGTCGTTAAGCGCACAGCCATCTCTCTCTATGCTGCATTGTCAAGGGAAGTCGAAATAATGGTCGCCGTGTTGACCGTGCATGCTGTTGAAAATGTCGTCGCATCTTACAAGAGGACTGGGTATACTGAAAACATGCCCATTTCCTGACTAAAGGTCCGTGATATGGTTGTACGGTTTTGAAAGGCCTACCTCCTAATATGAATGTCCTCTCGGGAGTTAGTCATGGCAGGCCATGGAGATTCTCCATGCTGTTCATTATGACCCTCAGAAGCCCTATGATTCCATATTCGAGAGACAGTGGTTGGATTTCAACCAGTGCGATGGACGATATCACGGAACGATAATCCACACTCTCAAAAGGCAAGGATCCTGCCTATATCGAACTCTGACTCTTGCTAATAAGTATTTCTTCTTATTCGAGGCATAATACGATATTTTTTATCAAACTCCAACCTAACAAAGCGCTTTCCGAATGAGAAATCCACTACACAACTTTTCTTTTATACAGTGCTGCAGATGTCGTTTCTCCCTCTTGAGTCACCTAAAAGAGCTGAAATATCAATCATTTGCATATCATCTTCTTCCTTTCATGTGATTTTGATGTTCGTCAGATCATTCCTTCCTGGTGTTGCTATTTTAACGGCTAGTAGAGTATAAGTCATCATATCTATATATGAATCTTTATTTTACTTCCAAAAATATTTTAAAATTTAAAATAAATTTCAAAAAAGCAATTAAATTTAAATTTACGTTAGGAATTTATGAGATATCGCTATCATTAAATTATGTGTATGTTCATCGAGCTTCCTTTCGATTTTCTTTTCAAGATTTTTTATTTTTAAGATAATTATTTTCTAATAAGGATAATTTTTTTATAAATTACATACATAAAAAGGAATTTGCAAAAACTTATAACTTGAAAATGACTTGCATAGCTTCTTAAATTACCTATAAATATTATTAACAAGTCAATAAAAATTATTTTATTTGTTTATACAAAAATTATATTCATAAAAAATTAAGATGTACTTATTTCAGTGATTAATATTGATTTCTGCCAGCCAACCCGAAGGGGTAAAAGATAATATTTATAAGTGGAAATAGATAGAAATAGATGTGACGTTCTAATAAGTAAAGAAAACGGTGATTGTTAGTTGGTTTTAATTACTGGCTCAGAATCCTTGAGGGACATATTGTGCCAAATACAAGGTCAATAGATAACTAAATGTTTTCTGAGGAAAAATAAGATAAATAAATTTGCTTGGGGGTTTTCCTAACCAATTTCAATTGTCAATTCAAGAGAGTCTATAAGAATTAAAATGCTTCATACGAACAGAGTTAAAAACAGAGCATTCAGTTAGAATGTGTCTCACAGCCACAGAACAAACACAATAGTTCTACATTTCAGGTGCCTCATCCAGAAAAAAGTGCCTATGTGTCAATCTCGTATGTCCGATATGTAGACGTTTCAAAATTATTTCCCGATTGCCTGCATTGATATGGGTGCCAATGACAAATAATGTTTTAATAAGATGTAATTTAATGTTTAATTCCAAATTTCATTGATCCTACTAGTGGTCCTAAATAGCAATTTAAATGTATTTTATTATATCAATATAATACAAATTTAGGTGCAAAATCAACTGTCTCGTTGTCTTTGATACCAAACCAAGTTATCCAACAAAACAACAGTTGGATGTTTTGAGATCTTAATTTATTAAGAGTTTTTAAGATTTTAATGATTAATGGGTGGGATTAATGATGTGTAAGACTTAGATATTCCAATGCACTCATGGAATCCGTGAATAAAACAAAATTCTCATCATGATGATTTAACAGACTGCTGAACGTCTCATGAATAGCTGGAATCTCATAACATGAAGGATGACGTTTAAAACCATGAAGCGAATTGTCAATTAAAAATGAGGCGCCACATGATTCGATGATTTAGAACCGTCAATGTATATAAGCTTAAAATCAGGATTTTGTGGAAATAAAATGACTGTTTGAGTGTGTATATCTCGTTTATAGTAATAGCGTGTTTATTGCTTGTGTCGAGAGGGTACTTGCAGTGAACCATCGATCTTTAATCTGTAGTCCAATTAAGAGAAAAACTGAATAATTCCACTACGGAAACTATCCATATGACCCATGAAGCTTACCGGGATACAACCATGGCCTGAACATGTGCTTTTGAGTAGCAAAAAAAAATTAAGAAAGCAGAGATGACCTCAAATAACGTGCGACAAATCTGGTATCGACTTCAAGCAATGAACATATAATAAAATTTTGAGAATATTTGAGCTGCGATTGCCAATTAAATGCTCAAGTGGTAGCATAAAACTGTGAATGCAAATGCAGAAAATGCAAATGCAGAAAGTGCTAACGAAGTTTTGCTAAACCAATTGAAGAAACATTGTGTCATGTATCGTAAAATGTTGGAACGTTTGTAAACCTGTGACGGGTCTATCAGCGACCCTGTCACTGATAGTCCTCTTGGGGGGAATTAGCACTTATTTGGATCAGAGGACTTCCTCCGAAGAGGAGAACGGAGATATGCAAATTAAGACTATTATGTGTTTGTATATATAGTGTAAGCTTTCAAGAGAAAGCAAGCGCAGAAGCCAAGCGTAGCGGGTAGCCAGGCGTAGGAGAGCCAAAGAGGGGATTGAGCGGGGAAATAGATAGTATAGATTTCTAGTTTGATTGTTCTGTAGATTTGTAACTGAGCTGTCAATAAAGTGATTGTTTTAGAAATGTCTACCCTTCCTTCCCATCCATCTGATAATTTGTTATAAACCTATCTACTTCTGTCGGATAGAGTGATAACTGATGAAAAGAAATGGATTTAAAGTACAATTCGGAGACCAAAAAGTGCTGAGCGGAGCACAATCACAACTCCTCTTCCAAAAACCACTGCATCAGCAAACTAAGAATGACATCGATACTCGTTGTCTCCGTTGATGCAAAAGAAGCTTTTTACAAGGATTTTGTACCTCCAAGGTTAACAATGTACTCTACATTTTATGCGGCCAAGTCCGGTGGGAAATCATCGATGCCGGTATGCTTCATCCTAAAAATGCGCTGAGTCCCACATTGCCAATTGTGAGAGAAGTAATGTTCTCTCTCAGTTGCAGCCACTCTCATTTCTAATTCTAACTCCCACAGACTTTTTGTAGTTTCTTAAGATAAAAAAATGCCAGAAAGAACATCTTTTTTGGACGACTGATGTTCAAGTGGCTTCAACGAAATGCCTGAACAGCCTTGCGATTGCAGAATTCTAAAGCATGTATGAAACTATTAAAAGAGCAGAGAGTAGTGTATTTTATGCAGGAGAGCCATATTTTGAAGTTTATTTATTCATTGTACATAGATCTTCAATAAATTTCTTAAGTGATTTCAGTCCCGATGCTTATTGAATAAACTCTATATATACCTTGTATCAAAACATCTTTATCTTTTCCAACACGTTTAAGTTAAACATGAGGATTTAAAAGACAACTCTAACTGCTAAAAATGTTTAAACTCAGTGCAAATTTTATCAAAACTTCTACTGAAGCCTTTTACTGTCGAAAACTGTTACAAATCGACAATTCATGAAACTAATTTGCTACCCCCTCCCCATAATGCATAAGGGCATATGCATAAGCACATGTAATTCCGTAATGTACTCTAACATTAGTACTGATTAAGTGTCTATAAATTTTTATAATACTTCTCATCAGTAAAAAAGAGATAAGCATTATTTTAAATCGTTTTGAAAATATTTTTATGTATTTTTCTCTATTTTAATAGATAAACTTTAACAGACGCTACCACGAAATAATTAAATAACTCCTGTTTCAAGTCATTGTTTCAAGAAATCGTATTTTACTTTTTCAATTATTTTCAACGATCCGAGTTTGTTGAATTTAATTTCTTTCAGTGAAGAAAAATCATGCAAATTATTACACTTTGAAAATGGACTTTATACTCTTATTAGTGTCGTTACCTTTCACAAATTTAAATAAAAAATATTTTTATATAGAAAATTGGTATGTTAAATCTATATACCTGGCCACTAAATAGAATATTTTTATCCATTTTTTAATAGCAGAGATATATAGTTTTATTTCACTCAATTTCATTTTAAAAAATCTTAGAATATTTTTCTTGATATTAAGGAAAGAAGTTCTAGTTCAATAATGAAGTTTCATCAATAACACTTATCATAATCAATATTTGGTAAGCAATAATTTTATTTAAATTTAACTGGGAATGCTCAAGTTATATATGAGGACGATATATATTTATTTTCTGTATCTGTTTAAATTCGAGTTTCTGTTTCCCTGATTCATTTGTGGAAATGCATAAATTCAATATATTTTACCTTATTTCAATATTTTTTGAAAGTTTTATCCGCACAATGATAAAAAAAGTCATAACGACTTGAATTCATTTACAGGTTTTAGAAAAAGATTCATTGGAACTTATATAATCAAAATTTTACTATATTGATTAACAAATTTTCTGTTAAATATAAATTACTTTTTAAATTCAAATGTAAAATTTAATCTTCGAATATCAATTAAATCAGTCAGTGACGTATTAAAAATGCTTAACTCTTACGCATTTTAACTTTTAAGTCTAAAAAAAATATTTCATATATCTTTGTTCTTTTTCTTGAATTTTTTATACGTCACATTCATTTCATATCAAAGGATTCTGAAAATTACTTTCCATTCAGAGGAGTACGATTTCTTGAACAATATTTGAAAAGCATTTAACTAAAATTTAAAGCTTTCGTAAGTAATTTCTTATGCTACCATTTAATTGTCTACCAGTCTTGTTCGTTAATATTTCTGACCGTATGCAACTCATTTTAAGCCATTGAACAAATTTTTTACAATACGTCATAAATTGCCATACTCTGAACTCTTTCCGAATTCTTAAGCAACGATTATCAGTTAATATAATACTGTATTTCGAAATGGAATCAGTTTTAACTGTACGTAACTTATAATTATTCTCATTCTAATAATTCGAATATTTTATCGAGATTTATAATATTAAAATTTGATTTCAGTTGGTAGTATGGAAATTAAACTCTTTTTTTGCTGTGTATATTTATGTGTGCGGTGCATGCGACTTGCATGTAACTTATTTAAAAACCTTTTTAAAAGAGTTTCTAAGAATTCATAAAAAAAATTATAAAACTATGCTTTTACATATCTATCATTAATAAATATTTCTTCCTATACCGATTTAAGTAACCTGTTTGTTGCAGGTAACATCATTTGTGTATTTAATTGCAAGAAATTAGCAGAAGATTTTAATTTTAGGATATCTATGCATTATAACATCAATTACATGTAATTTTATTTCATTTGGCTTTTTATGTACATATTTTATGATTTAACTGCCATGATATGCTAAGTCTTGATTTTATATAAATGCATATAATTCGAAACATAATTATTTTTTAATTATTACAATGCTGTGATAATAAACTACTCATTTTACCCAAAAATATAGTTATGAGTCCTCTATAAATTTCGAAATTTTTATTATATTCTTAATAATAAAGAGTTTCTGATCCCAGTTCTAAATTAATATTTATTATTATGTTTAAATAAAAACAATTGACACGCCATTACAAAAAAATACTACTTATCAACTAAATGTTTCATTGAACATTGACAATATGAGATACCTGTCAACAAAACAACTAAATATTAAACACTTTAAACTCTACAAGATTACGACAAAAATAAACATCCTACCGAACAATTTTCAAAGTTACTAAATTATAGAAAATCATTAATCTGGCATTTCCATATTACTTTTATTTAATCATATTCAGAGGAATCAAATTACTTGATAAATAAAACTTAAATGAATGTGCAAAGTAATTATCTTTAGTGAACATTTCTATTAAAAATCATTCTGTTTGTTACTTTAAAAGAAATTATTCAATAAAACAAGAAAATTTAGTACAGATGAAGGTTTATCATGCAGAAAAACATTTATGTGTCAAAGATATTATTAAAACATTTTAATATATTATTAAGAATCTTAAATTGCTAAATTAAAATAGATTTCTTAAGCAAATCTTTTAAAAAGTGCTCAGTCAAAAATGTAATAGTTATTTAATTTAAACAAAACTGTTTTTCAGACGCTTAACTACTTAACAAATTAATGACTATTTTACATTTTGCACCAAATATTCTCATTACTTACATATATTTAACTCAGTTTATCCCAAAGCGTAGTTCTGCAATTGATAGAAAGTCAAACTATTTAAAAGGAAATTTATTTTCTTTGAAAGATATTTGCATTTAAGTACCCTTTGCTTCAACACTAAAGAAAGAGAATAAATTTATTTAATGATTTCTAAATACATTCGTATATTTCAAAAGATTTCTAACTCAAATAACTTAAATAAGCTTTAATATTAATTGAAATAATAAATGACTCAACAAATAAAAAAAATTATCAAATCATGAGCGTATTCGATATCAGAGACAAGTATTTGTTTTCTGAAACAGAAAACAGATTTCTTTTAAGGAAAACTAATTTCCTGTTAAATAAATAAAATTATTCCCTTAAAAAGTCTTTTAGTGTATAAATTAATTAAATATTATTTTTAATTACATTATTCCTTTAATTACTCGTAAAATTAATATTTATAACAGTTAGATGTAAAGTAATGTTTAAAAAGGAAAAATAAGAGAGTTTAAGTATGTTGAATGTCAACGATTCATTAAAATCTAGTTTCGAATAAAATAGCTGATATTAATTTGTAGGAATAATTTCTGTATTTAATTAGAGAGAATTTTTCATTTATCTTATGATACAAATTCTTTTTTGAATTTTTAAAAATTCTTTCAAGCATTCTATATGCATAAAGAATAAAGTCCTAAAAAATTATTATTAAAGTTTTTAATAAAGTTTCTTAAAGTAAATTATATACCTCAAGTGTGAACGTGATAATTAATTTTATATTTTTTAATCTACTTGTAGACTTATATGTAATTTCTTGAAAAATCATTTAATTGAATGTGCCGTTGCAATTACAAAAACACAATAGAATTTTTTTTTTTTTTTTTTTTTTTTTTTTTTTGTAATTTTCCAAGTCATTTTTAATCACAAGCAAGACTAACTAAACCTCCTAAAAAAGTTTGGAGGTATAGCATTGAAAAAAATAATAGATTAAATTTAAAATTGTGAACAGTAATTTAATTACTTTCCAATTAATGTTTGCCCAAACACAAATAATTTTTGAAAATCTTATTTTCTGCTTTTCTGATAAGAAATTCGTTCACACTCAGATATCTGTCGGAAATGATTCTACGAAAAGCTTAAGATTTCCGTCGAAATGCCACCAAGAATTTCATTATATAATATTAATCCTATCAAGTTTTCAACTACCACTCTCATTTCTAGATAATTTATTTTAATCCTATAGAATAAAGTGTATTTGGAAGAGCATTAATAACACCAATAAAAACTAAGTTTTTTGAACATGGGTTTTCTTTCAAACTTCACACTTTGCTTAACTTAATTTCTTATACCTTAAATTTTAAGAGCAAAAGGGAACGTTGAGTCAAATTATATTTATTCAATAACTAGTTTTAATAATATATTTTAATATTTCACATTTATTAAATTTATCATGTAAAATAAAATAATTTAAAACTTCAAAAACTGTTGGCACTGATTTTTCTCTTACGCTCAATCTCTTTTCAAATCGTAAACGATGTGAACTTAAATTGAAATTTAAGTAAGTAGAGAATCCAGGCTTGGTTGATAATGCGTAGTTAAAATTTAATTCAATTAATTTTGAAGTATTGCGTAAACTTGATAAGGATAAAAGAAATCAAATGTATTTTTATTAGCCACCTAAAGGGCTATTGTTTTAATTTGGGCGTTTTGGGGTACCAGATCATTTTCCAATTTCTTATCGTTTGCTTCAATTTTTAATTGAATTTAGCTTAAATATATTCAATTTAATAATTTATCGTTTGCTTTAACTTTAAATACATGCATCTGATATAATATTCAATTTGATAATTTATCGTTTGCTTCAATTTTAATTACATTTAGCTTAAATATATTCAGTTTAATGATTAATCGTTTCCTTTAATTTTAATAACGGAGAAGTTTACTATTGTCTATTTCTCGACATTTCATCGCTGACTTTAATCCTTATATTTAATTGAATAATTTAACAAAATTTATAAAAAAAAAGCGCCTCTTGGGTGGCTAAATCTGTTCTTTGCAAAACTTTCCTTAGAACTTTTTTTAGAGTTTTTCGGTTATTTATTTTATTTATTTTATTTTTTTCAATTAAAATTAAAATTAAAAATTTATGTTTCATTAAGTTTTTTATATAAAATAATAATTTACAAAAGAGAGCTTAGTTAATGACCCTTTTACCTCGGCGACGGATTTTGCGATCATTTGGTGACTTGGGGAGAAACTTGCCGTAACATATAATTCTCTAAAAAATAATTTTAAATCAATTGATTTTATTCGTTTTAATTAAATTGTCGTATTGTCCTCCAAAACAATCATGTATAGAAAATTTGAGCTCAACTGTACGCTTTAAATAGTGCTAAAAAACTTTTAATATTTTGACCCAGACAAACAAATGTGAGTCGAAGAAAACCCATTAAAAAGGAAAGTTTCTTTGGTCTTCTTTCTTAAAAGGAAATTTTATTTTTTCTAATTTTTATAAGTTTTTATTAAAGACCTGAAACCCACATCATGTGCACTAAATTGATCATAGAATAATCGGAAAAAAAGTAATTCTAGATAAATCTTCCTTTTTTATGCTCTTTCAAAAGCATATTTTATCTTAATTAATTAATTTCGCTTAGTGTCATTTTAGTAGTTAGCAATGTAAACTTGAAGAGAGGTGAAAGCAAAATTAAAAGTTCAGCTTAAGTGCAGAAGAATACATGCTATCTCCCTATGCGCTCCTTTGATAAATGGGGAATTACGGCCCATTTCGTGAATTTTATGAGGAGATGGTAGATTTCTCGGAATTTGAAGTATTCCGAGAATTTCTTTTTTACAGCTTTATTTGCAATCACATAGTATCCGTAGAAAGTTCGTACAGCTTGCTACATAGATACATATATGGAATCTCATAAATTTCAAAAAATAACTTCAAATACGATTTCTAAAAAGAAGAATTCTTTTTGTTTTTAATGTAATTTTTATACTGAGTAATTAAAAATACACTAGACTAATCATTTTATTAATTACTCAAAAGAGCAATGGATCTTTTCTTAGATACGTCTGGAATATATCAGTGGAGAAAATGTATATCTGTTTCAACATTCTTTGTTCATGTCTCCAATATTGATATTCAATGTTTTTTCAACTATTTATTTATTTGCACATTGGAACATTGGAACATCGGCTATTTTAAAACTTGTGTTACCAGAAATTTATTTCAGTTATTAAATAATTAGAGAATAGCCGTCAAAGAAGCAAGGAAACATTATATCCTTCAAAGAGTAGAAAAAATAATAAAGCACAGAATTTCTCGGAATGTAAAGAAAAATAATTTCTTTTTAAAATTTTGTTTAGTTTTCTTTAAAATTTTATTGTTATAAAGGAATTCCATTTGTATCTTCTACCATGCTTTCGTAAGGCACTTAAGTCAAGGCAACCGAGTGGTCATGATAGCGAGCTTATAAACGCCATTGGAAAATGAAAAACCTTATTAATATCGAATATAAGTCATTTGTTTGCCTGAATTTATAATACTAATATTATTAAACTTATCTCGATGTTCAATTAATCCGTATAAAATTTTTCTGTAATACGTAATGTAAATTCAAAGCAAAGAAAGAGAATTCTTAAGGAATCACGATTTTCTTAATCATTTACATTTCTTAGTATTATAATCATATAGCTATGGGGAAATGTGAATTTAAATTTTTTTTTGTACATATAGTATTTATATTATTTTAGCCCCAAAAATATGAATTTTTATTTCAAATAACACAACTGTACATATACTTAATAAAGAGATTATCTACAAAAAATATTAACTATATTTACGTTGAAAGATTTTAAACATTTGCAGTTGCACAAATTTTCAAATATGTTGCCATTTTCTTACATTCGTAAATGAGTCTTGCATAATTCATGACGAAAAAGAGATTTACTTTTTTGAATGATGTATTCGAACTAAAGGAAAATTGTTCAAATTTTTATGATAAAACTATGTGTATCTATATGTACTACTTACGTGATCAAGTATAATTTTTTTTTCGAAATTCTTTTAGTACAAAACAGATTGAAATATATTGAGCTTTTCATAAATATTGTGAATAATATAGCACCTTTACACGGATAATTCTCTTTTCAGAAGGATAACATTAACTTATTGCATTGAAATAACGTCTGCTGTAGATAAATGGTTATGCTCACAATTTTTCGCTAGCGATGTTTCAGTAGAGCCGAGTGTTCGAATCCGAATTTTCCCCAAAATCCACCAAGTAGTGGAGTTGATGCAGTTAAATTAATCGAGGCTTAAAGTCGTCAAGTTTGAGAGGTGTGAAAAATAGCATCAAACCTTCTCTTCTGAATGCAGTGCCTCTCACTTATAAACAAATCCGTAAAGTACTAGTCTTCGTTTGCACTAGATTGTTTCTTGTTTTGCCCGCAAAATGATTAGTGTGACAATAGAGCGACGAGTTGTAAAAATTTCACATGAAACTTGACAAAAAACACTACAGAAACTTATAATTTCTTGAAAGAAATATATGACAATGAATGTTTATCGCATGCACTTGTTTTTGAGTAGTTTAAGCCTTTTCAAAACTTCCGAGAAGACGTTGAAGGTGATTCACACCCGGGTCACGCTTCCACAAACGAACTACAGTATCGAAAAAAATCTATAATCTGGTTCGATCTTACAATCGTGTAAGTATTCGTGCGATTGCTGAGACTATAAAAATTGATAAAGAATCCGTACAGCAAATTTTATATAACAGTTTTAACAAAGGTTTGTGTCAAAATTGTGCCTAAAATTCTCACGTTTGAACAACAAGAAGTTTTCGAAAATGTTTGTACTGAAGCTTTGAGTGAAATTTAAAATGACTGAAACTTATAGCAAAGAATAATAATATGTGACGAATCGCATTTTTTCACTGATGATCCTGAAATGAAGCGCCAATCTATGCACAGGAAGAGACCATCTTCACAGAGAGCTAAAAACGCTCAAATGAGCAAATCAAAATTCAAAGCAATGATGATTTTTTCCCATGTTCATGTGATTATGTACCTTCACAGGGTTCTTGAATGTCAAACTATTAATCAATACTACTACCTCCCGTTCTTGCTTGAATGGGGGGGGATGATCTGAATTGTGGAAGAATAAGTCAAGCTCCAATATTAGACCATGTAACTTATTCGCAAATATTAAGCCATGTGATTTCCATTTATTGCCTAAGGTGAAATCTGCATTAAAAGGAACATAATTTGAGTTCGTTGAAGCTGTGAAAGAAAAAGCGACTTGCATCCTGAAGGAACCGTCAGAAAGACTTCCAGCATCGTTTCGAACAATTGAAGATTCGCATGGAGCGTTGTAGGGATAGAGGATAGGTGTATATTGAAGGCTATAATAAGTTAACATGTATGAAATCAAAATAAAATGTTTCATTATTTAATAGAAATAATGTCAATAAAAATAATTAATCCATTTTCAGAATTCGATCTCGAAGTATTTTTTCCCTCCCTTTATTCGAATAAACAATTCTGAATGAAAATGGTTAAATGGATAGTGTAATAATAATGCTGACAAGTATATGTATAGAATAATTTTTTGCCTCTCTAAAATAGAAAAAGGACAATTCTCGACGGTAGCAAAAAAAAGAAATCACTAAAATATACATTCGAAGGAATTCGAAATTGAATTTTTATAAGTATGGTAGTAGATACTCGTTGGTATATTCTCTTTCCCATTTATTCTTTTCTAATAATTGATAGGTTATTTAGAATACAACAAGCAAGTATGAAAGTACAAGTACAACAATACAAGTATGAAATAAAACAAGTGTTTTTATTTAATAAAAATGGTAATGAATTTCGTGAAATTTCATATACAAAATGTTGTTCTCTTTTCGTAATTAAAAGTGTGTAGAGGTGTAAATTTTTTTCCTCTAGTTAAATGATTTTTTATAGCATTGGTCGAGAATATTGGACAAAATTTTATTATCTTATTGAGTAAAGTATTGGCAAAGTATCTTATTGAGGAAATTTATAAAAAAAACTCTAAATTCACGTTTAATTTCATTACTTTTTGTGAAATTTAGTTGTAGATTAAAATTATATGAAATATCTAAGAGTACTGCGTTTCCATAAAATTTCAAAATTAGTTACTATATCTTGGCTCCATTTTTTTTCTGTTGAATAGTACGATATTATTATAATAAATATGGTACGTTAAAGCTTAGATTTTGTTATTTATTTGTTTGCATTAATGTCGTAATAATTTAACATAATGAGTTTTTAGAAGACAGACTTCATAATCTTAAATAAAGGTTTGATAAAAAGAATGATGACTAAAAATGAATGTTTCTTGTTCGTTTTCTCTACTTTCTTTGCTTTTGATTAGGAAATAAAATACAAAACTTCTGGATCTTTCAATATAAATATTGATATGTGTTCTGTTTATTCTTTGCTTGATACATTCTGTGTTTTATAAGGTTCTGTTGTGAGTTTCTAATGTATACATGTGACGATAATAATATTGTAACGTAATTACCTATAACCAAATAAAATATCAATGCCTTAATTTTTGTCAGCAATTATTTTATATAATGGTTTATCTGAGAACAATTTTGAGTTGAACAAAGGATTTTTAAAATTTTATTTTCAAAATAAGAGGAAATCAAATAAAATAATCTTGTAAAAAGTAAGTGGAATGTGTTATATACCTAATAAAAGCAACGGCCTTGACATATCAATTATCTTTATATTTACTTTTCATAATAAGAATTCAGCTTAAACTTTTTCAATGAAAATCTTATTATTTTTTCGTTTGATGTAACCCAGTACTGCTGACATACATCACATAATTTGTTCTGAGTAGCTTCACCTTTTATTAAAATTAATGTTTTTAAATAATTAATGACTGTACTCAACTCAGAATACTTTCTATTCAGTGTTCGATGAAAATATTTCACTAACGTAGTTAAACTTTTATAAATGAAATTATTGAATAAAAAAAACTATGAAACCACCGAAAAGAATTGAATGAGATTATAAAAAATGCAAAGAGAACAGTAAAAATGCCCTGGGACAAAAAGAAACAGAGCTTAGTAGTTGCAAAGAAAGCAATTTCCCAAATTGAGGAGGGTGGAGGTTCCCAAATTGACTTGTTCGAATCTAGAAAGGGTTGTCTATTACCCTGTGGCTTTTCAAACTTCATAGCAGCTGTCAAAACACAAACATAAGGAAAAGGAATAAAATTTAAGCAAAGTAGGAAAAATTTTAAAAAAAAAACTAAACTGTGACCTTGAAATCAAGAAAATTAATTAAAATTAAGAAAAGAAAGCAAGTGAATTCTCTTTTCTGAAATAGCTGTTTACTTCTATTCCGTACGAACAGTATTGTATAAATACTTCACCAACCCCTTAGTAACTCCCTTTCTCCCTTCCCAACAGAGAGAACTGTCATGGTTTCTTAGTAGGGAAAAGTCTAGATGGAGTGCCCCTTAATGAGTAACATTTTCATTTGTGAAAGCAGAGGCAAAAAATTTAAACACTTTTCCAAAATTTCTGATAGATTTTTACTTAAAATCAAGATTATTTAAATTTATTACAAACTAATGAAAATGGAAAAGAAACTGTATATTTAGATATTTTTAAAAATAGAAGATAATAAAACTTCGAAATATGAAAGTAAAAGGGATGGATTCTCCTTTAAAATACATAAATTACTTTCATGGAGAAATTCATTAAGTCTGAATAGTCTTGAAACATAATTTATAATCGTATTTTACGTAATTTTAGACGTGACTATAATGTAGGATGTTTAAAATAACTTAGATAAATTTTTAAAAAATTGTCTAGTAGTAAATTTTCTTTTGAGTTTTATAAAAAGTAATTTAAAACACAGTAATTATAAATTTTATTTTTTTATTTTTATTTCTGATTATATATATTTTTTTTTCTCTTTCCTTTTCCCATCTTTTTTTAATCTTTTCTTTTAAAATTTTTTGCTGTTTTTCTTGCATAATTATATTTTTTTTTCCTCTGTCAGAACATATTGCTCTACATTTCTAGTTTAAGCTTCGTATCCTTGAAATGGAAGATTTGTCGAAGTTCCTTGCTATCCATTGCATCTCATGTAAGTTTTTGCAAACGTCTTTTGATTTTGTTGATTTGTTGTTTGGATTGTTTTTTCCCATTTTCATCAGATACAAATTGAACACATATCTTTGTCTCATATATATTTTATTTTACTTGGGTTTTTTTTTTTCTTTTGCATCTCCATTTTAATTTTTTATTCTTATTTATCTATTTTTTTATTTTTATCATTTATTTTTTTATTCATTCATTTATTTACTTATTCGATTTTTAGAATTCCCATTTGGCGAGGAAATGTTTTTCTGTCGGGATTGCTTGGAACCCGTAATACAATGTTTAACAAGAAAATCTGCCTATTCTAAAATTCTTTTCGGATAGATTGATATCCTAAATGTTTTATTGTATAGCTTTTACTTTTCTTTTGTTGTGTGTTTTTAGCAATTAAAATTTATTTACTAATTTTCTTTATACTTTTTCTTTAATCTAAAAAATTAATGATATATTTTCTTTGTAACTTTTACAATTTCTTCTTTTTAAAATTTACTTCTAAACTAATTTTAATTAAATATTTATTTATATTATTGAAGATTACTATTTATACTATTTTCGTTATATATATATATATATATATATATATATAATAAATTAACCAAAAATTAATATGCAAAAATTAAATCTAGTAAATTAAGAAATATATTGTTACGACATTAAAGCAGTTACCAAGAGAATTTTGATAGAAAAGTCAAAATAAGTAAATAAAATAAGGTATGAAGAAGAAAATGGGGAAGTAAGAAGATAAAGCAAGCTATAAAAAAAGCCAAATTGGAACAACAAAATAAAGAAATAATACATGATAAAATTAAAAGAAACTGGAAATAATTTAAAGTATTTTCTGGCTTTGGACCGAAATATTTAGGTATGCAATTATTATGGATTTAACCAACTCAGTGAGCATAATTACATGATAGTAAAATGGTGAAACCCAAATTCAACAGTTAAGTCTTAGTTCTAAAAAAGTAATTCAACTAAAGAAATAACAAAATGCACAAAAGTATTCAAAATTCATTAGTCATATTGAAAATATTCATTAACCACTATACATTCGATTACCATGAAACACAAATAGATCTATAAAACTCTTACTCACGAGTTCCTCAATTTTCTTCAAATCTTGCAATTTTCAAACATGGTTCATGTTCATAATTTAAACTGCCTTTTCTTCTTGATTGATTTATTATTTGATTTTAGAGAAAATGGTCATCAAAATAAAAATAAAAATTCATACGAAGCTTACAAGACTGAAGAAATAAATATTACCTAAAATGCATAATTAAATGTACAAACATTCTAGACATTATTTTTATATAATTACAATTATATTAGAATATTTAGGAATTTTTACCTCTAGAATATACAGATCTAAGAAATTACAGTCGCCTATAGCAGTAGAATACAACAAAATTAAAAAAATAAAAATTTGATCAATTTTTTTAAGATTATTCTAAAAATAATTTGAAATTAAAAAAGACCAAACTTTATTAGTTTATTTTAAATAGTTTTAAATCTGTATTTAAAAAATTGATATGATACTTTACCTTGGCTCGTCTTATGAAAAAATTTTATAATTATTATTTTATTATTGAATTTGACACAAAACTATAATATGATTAAAATATATTCCTAAAAATAGAAATGTGAATGTACTGTTCCAGAAAAGTACATCATTAACAAGAAATTTAAAATTATCTCTTATTAAATATTACTACACATTATACATCTATAGTTGCCAACATCATGTTTAAATATTCTATTTCATATTTATTAGTATCAATTTATATTAGATTTAAACAAGAAGGATAAAAAGTAAATTAGGCTTATATTAAGTCTGCTTATTATAATTTAAAATGAGTAGCTCATCTATATATCTATAAATAATAAAATAATTTTATCTGCATAGTTTTACTTAAAATTGCTTAAGTAAATATCAGCCAGATTTTAATTCGCGATCATGGAGCAGCAGGATTTAATTTTAGATGGACAATCTTAAACTCTTTGAATTAACAGTTGAAAGACCCCAAGAGGGTCATTGTACACTTCCTGAGTAAGAATTCTTCTGGTTTATTTGGGAGGTATAGGGCACTTTCTTCCTGTCTGAGGGAATACTGTATCCAGTAATGCATTTAAATAAGGTTCTCTTCAAGATTGGCGTAATCACTTACACAATTTCATCGAACACTCAGCTCACACTCAGACACCTACATGCTCACAATAAATGTAGTGCTACTCAAATCATCAGTATCTGAGTTGGGGTACCAAGTATCATATCCCTCAGACATGTCTGTGTCTAGGGAGGAAAATATTAATTTAATAAACTCATTTTAATAAACTTAATAAAGGCAACAAATAAAGTTTTTTTTCAATGATTTGTTAATCAGTCTATTAATTCTCATCTTTGACTGGAATTGATCCTCTAGCCGCTATACGATATTTTGTCCTAGGTATTCTCGAAATTCATAATTTTAAAATAATTAAAGTAAAGAAACGGAATCCACATACTTTGGCACCGTTAGACCAGGATGTCGAACTTTTTAACGCGCGTTGGCTCCGTGACCATTGCGATTTCGTATTAATTTAATTTCGAATATAATTTGATGAGAATTTTTCTAATGTTAATTTTTAACATCTCGAAGTTATTAGATCTCATGAATTTTATTTTGAACAATGCCTAGAAACTTAAAAAATTGACTAATTTTTTTTTCTCTATTCTTAAGATTCATTTGGTGCCAAAACGTAATTTTCTTAAACTTCATTAATTAATTTAATAATTTATGGACGCGTTATATTTTAAAATAAAGGTACTTTTTTGGCGTGCCTTCCTGTGCATGAAAATTTCGTATGTGTATTGCTTATGAATTTTTTCTATATTTATGTTCATTTCGAACTAAAAATTTCAGATTTTTCTTACGATGTAATTAAGATTTTGTGTGCAATCGCCATCTAATTGGTTTCCATACTTATGCACGTGATAATTTTGGTATGATTTGAGAAGTTATTTAGATGTTATGTGTTTCTTTCTTTTTAATTTATCATTAATTTCAAATAAAAATAAAACCTTAAAAGTTAATTCGGGGCATTTTCTTATGAAAAAGTTTTAAAAGTTTTGAGATATTTTAACGCAAATAAAATTTAAACATTTCTTATATAATCGTTAGTGAAATTGAGTTTATTTGGAGGAATTTCTAAGACGAATTGAATATCAGTTAGAATTTTAAATATTCAGACAAAGATTTTCATTTTCCTTGTCTGTCTAAACCAAGGTCACTTCTTTCCTTTCAATTTATTCAAAGTTTTTAAGAATTCAAGGAAATTCACTCGGGATTTTTAGTGTACTATTGGTTATTTTGTATCGCAATAATATTTTTTATTACTTGCATAGTATTGAGATGTCTGTGTTACGAATATTTGAAATTGTAATAAGCATAAGCAATGCTTTTTTTAAAAAAAAAAAAATTTAATCCCTAGCAAAACTCATTTGAGAGTCAGGAACAAATCGCATTTACATAAATTTACATTGTCTTGCACGATTTTATCGGACTCTCGTAACAAACACTTCTCATTCACGACTCGTACCAATACACCTGCTCACTCTCAACCTCCTCAGTACGTAACGCTACTCATATTACCAGTATCTGCATCGGGACACTACATATTGCAACTCTCAGGTATGCCGATTTCAGTTAAGTAACCATTAACTTTTAGTCTATTTTTTTAATAAACTTAATGAATGCACCAAATAATTGTATTTTCATTGAGTAATTTGTTATTAATTCTATTTAATTCTCATGTTTGATCGAAACTTATTCTCTTACCGCTATTTCATCTTTTGGCCTCGTTTATCTCTAAATTTATAGTTTTAAGATCAATAATTAAAGCAGAGAGATTGATACCGAATAACTTGCAAGTCATCCATGAAGAGTACCCGTAGTCTTTTCAAATTTTAATCATTATATTTAAAAAATTTTCCTTTAAAGACTATATTAACTAATGAAATAAGCTTTTCATATGAAATGAAATTATAAATATTATAATCCTTATAAACCATTATTGGTACTTTAATTAGATCACCTTTATCTATAAAATTATAGAAATGTCCAAAGTCTTAACTATATACAGCAAATACAGGGTTATTCAAAATGAATCTCCCCCGATTTCAAAATTCCATATTTTCAAAAAAAAAAAAAAAAACGACTCAAAACGATAAGTAATACATAAATACAAAAGAAATGCGTGGAAATCTTATATTTAAAACAATATGTGTCTCTCATATGTTCTTCGTGAAACTATTTCACAAAAGTTCTTTTAAAAGGTTTCAAGGAGTTAGCTAGCTCTTGGATTGGTCGCAGTGGACCAGAGGAACTTGATGTTACACAGCTGGACACTTAAGGTACCTGATATGATCCCAAAAGATTTCTTCTTCTGAGGGTTTGTATAAGATAAGGTGCATACACCACTATAACCCACAAATTTACGTGAGCTTAAACAACAGATTTCTGACACTTAGCAACGTGTTTAGCAGGAATTTACATATCGAATAGACATCATACGTATAATTAAAGGAAGTTATATCGAACACTTGTAAAAAAATTTCTATATTTTCCTTTGTATTCATGTATTACTTATCACTCTCTGCCGTTTATTTATAAACATATAGCATTTTTAAATTGGATGATTCGTTTTGAATACTCCTGTACATGTTTATTTTTAATATTTTTAAATATATGTAAGCTATTTAATGATTGAAATCTTATTAAATTCATGAATAGTATCTTTTAAAACTTTTGTGGTATATTACCTGGTTTGGTGACATGAGTAACAAATCCATTAGTGAAAGTTCTCAATTTATTGAAGGCTTTAAGAAGTTTTATTGTCTTAAGATCTGTAGATATTTAATTTTATCAATTTTTATCATATATTATTTCTTCACCCTATTATATATATATGTGTGTGTGTGTGTGTGTGTGTGTGTGTGCGTGTGCGTGTGTGCGTGTGTGTGTGTGTGTGTGCTGTGTGTGTCGCCCGCGCGCGTGCGTGTGCACTGCGAGCGCGTGCGGCCGCGGCGTGTGCGTGTGTATGCCGCGTGGTGGATTAGATAATTGTCAACGTGCAAGATACATACATGTATATCATTATATAAACGTGGTAAGAACATCTTTTCAAGACTGGCCACAAATAAACAAATGAAGATAATCTCAGGAACGAGGATGCTAAAGTTAGCATAAAAAGTGAACACAACCGAACACAAGAATAAGTACTGAAAAAACTAAAACATAGAAATTAGAATCAGAAACTGAAAAGAAAACACAATAAATTATTTATTGAGTAAAAGGTAACTTTAAATGATCAATTAGAAAATGAACCAAAATCAGAAATTAAAGATGTGTATAAAATTTAGAAAAATCGATGCAAACAAATTTTTGTTGGAATGAAAACGGAAATATATGTTTGAATTTTACAACAGGTTTAAACTGTTAAAAACGTTATTTTGAATGATTGCAACCATATGTGGAGTGTGTGTGTGTGTGGTGTGTCGGTGTTGATTGGTGTGCGTGTGTGTGTGTGTGTGTGTGTGTGTGTGTGTGTGTGCGATGTGGTAGCAAATTGCTGATTTTCAGGATCAGACGAATCATGAATTCAGCTAGTTTAATGAGATAACGTACCTTCTTCCCACGTTTATATAAGGTCTAGGTCTTAAGAAGTGTCGGACTTAAAAATCTAAATTCTAATATTTAAAAAGTGTACTATTATACTGTATATTTGCTCAAAGTAGAATTGCTCCAAATTGAAAATCTTTGAAAACGTACGTTTTATTTCTCTAAGCAAAATTAAAATAATTCTAGAGTTGAAACAGGACAATTATATCGAATTTATTTTCAACATTAAAAGATGAATTGATTACTCAAGAAGTTATTAACAAAACTATGTAGAATTCTTCTTACAAGTCAATATTGTATGATAGTACTATGGGCAGTTTTCTATGTATAATCATGTTCCAAAGTTTGGTAATTAGCATGAAATTAGCAAAATTTGCCTTAAATAATGAGTTTTTGTGGGAAACTTATGAAATCAAATTTATTATATTCATTAATTATTAAGAAAATGATTTATAAAATTACAAATTGATCCCCAGTTTACATATTCTATTTCCTTACCATTTAACACCTACATATTACTTTCAAAGATTTTGTATGTGATATAAAAATCTTAACATTTTTCATAGAATTATTTTAGAAAACTATCAAAACGGGTTTTCAATTTATTTATTCAAAGCATCTGTGGTACTAGTGTGTTATCATACAAATTAAATTCTATATAAGTATAATGGCATAAAAAATATAAATAAATGTTTTTGAACCGAATATTTCGGATTTACCAGCTAATTACATAAATATATAACTATGTTAAATAAACATGATCTCTTCTTTTATTTTCAACCATAGAGATTTTTATTTTTATTCTTCAGCCAATGGTTAAACAGTGAATTGAAAATGAGTAGTTACCAAATAAAATTAATTAATTTATACATAAACAAATTTGTTCGAATTTATGAGGACTTGAATTATCTTTATCCTTATTATTTACTTTTTGTTTTACTCAACTTTATAACTATTAACTTGGCTCTATTTTTATGGTTAGACTAGCTGAAAGAATATTTCTTATCACAGCTAAATTCTCACGTCTTACAAAATTTCTGTCATAATTAAGGGTTTAGTTTAATCTGGCTACAACTCGTAGATAAAAATAATCTTTTTAGATTTAATGTTCATGATTTTATTTTTTTTAATTATAAATTATATAAATAAAATTATACAACTTTCAATTTGATAAGCTACCATTACTGGGAAGAAGTAAAATGTTTTGATTTCGAAAATATGGAAAGTTTGGAACACATAGTATTAGTTGATCTAATAGATATAAAGGTATGTTATTATTTCCACATGAATATACATAGAGAATATTCATGAGATTTTCCTCATAATTTCTTTCAATTTTCCAATTATGATACAATGAGATGTAATGGGGGTGTCAAGAAAATGCAGGAGAATCATGTGGATTGTAATCAACTTTTGATTAATATTTTAAAATTAGCCATTCCACGAAAAGTTTCTTAAGACACAATTTTGTTAGTTAAACTTTAACATCATAATAAATAAAGCTATTTATTGTATGTATTAAGAGTTGTCTTATTTAATTAATATTTTCTTATTTTATTCGATATCATCTTCCTTTGACTCGGTTTCGCTGTGGTATTAGTCCAAGTAATATTTTAAAGGAAAATGCTTCCATAAGATTTATACATCTCCTTCTTTAAAAAACAAAAGTACTTTTATCCAAATAGTTTGGTAAGTAAGAACTAACTTTGATAGCTATAGTTTATTAGCAAATTATTAGGATATAGTTTAAGGTGTATTCACGTAATTATATTAGTCTTTAATGTTGTAGAATTCCATCCATTTGTTGTGAATATATTGTGATTATTTTTCTACTAAAGATGCCATCTTTCATTTGATTTTTATTAATTATTTTCTTCCTGGAGTACCTAAAATGTTTTTAAGAGTGCAAAATACAAACTAAATATCCTATGCAAAATTATTTTCTGACCATTTTTTAAAATGTGTTATTAAAACCGTCATAATTGCCAAATGTATGAATGAAATTTTTTCATTCGAAAAAGTTAGGATATTCAAAGAAATGTGAGGTAAATCTCCTTTTTTAAAAAAATAAACAAAGAATTTATCAAGCGTATTTAAAAATTTAACATATTTTTAAATTAAAAAATTCACAAACATTTAACAAGATAACATACAATTTTTCGAGACAGGAAATTGTTACCTGGTATAAATAAAGGTAATTTATAATAAGTTACAGATAGTAACGCTAATGTGAACTAAATAATAGCAAATCGACAAAAACAATTTAATTACGAGCAATATATTAATGATATTCTTACTGAATATCAAATACTGATCCTTTTATAAATATTCAACTAGTTATTAATAATAAATAAAATTATACAACCAACAAAGCATTAATTGTTTTTTATATAGCGTATCATGTTAAAAAACTAGAACTTACTACTACTTCAATGAAACAGTATATTCAGATTTAGCGTTTCAGAGATAAGAAGATTTAAGCAACAAATTATAAAATGCATTGCTTCTAAAACATGATTTGCAGACAGCTTGAAAAATACAGGATCCTCAGAAAGTGTACCTGAGTCATATCTTTCTTCAGATAGTTTCTTCTAGCATCAGTTTATAACATAACATAACAGTTTCCTTTCCCAAAGAATATAAGAAGTTGGCATGAGTGTATAATCATTTAAATTTCCTCTTTCAGAATGTTACAACTTCAGAGTTCTGGATGCTTAAAGATATTGATTATCAGTTAACTTTTTCGAAACAGAATTGCAAACCAATAATTCAATTGATAAGTCATTCACGTTGTGAAAATACGCGTCAATTTTAATTTACTTAAGAACTCTTCAATTTCCTTTTAAATAAACCTGAAGTAATTTAATTGTACCAGGGATTTTAGGAAAAGGAAGATAATGGTGAAAAACCTTCCAATTTTATGATTATTATAGCAAAAGAAAAATTTATGAAGAAATATTTCTTTGAAATGTATTTCGTCATTTATATAACTATTTGAAGAACAAGTTCTTCTTCTAATTTAAATGAGTATTTTATATACTTATAACTACCCATTTAAGCAGCTATCGTTTTATTTGGAGTCAGGAAAACCTCATCTAAACTGTGATTGTTAAATGTGTTTTTGTTACCTGATTGCAGCCTAACTTTTTTAATTTTCTTATTATAAATCTTAATTCGTACTCTTTCTGATTTTCCTTTATTACGGTAAATCTTGTGATTAATAAGGCATACACAACTATCAGCTAATGGTATCAAAGAACAATCTCACCTTAATTATTTTGACAGTATTTATTGGCTGCCTTTCAGACCAAATTTACGATTCACTCTTTTAAGGGTTTTTTAAATAGTTCTCATGAATTTACTATTAATTTTAAAAATCTTTTAATGCATAATTCTTAAGCGTTAAAAAACACCCATTCAAATTGCAAAATAGGCCATTGTATAATCAAAAAAACCACTTCATTTTCATTCATTGTCGATTTTAATCACTTACGTTTCTTTCATCAAGCAAATTGATAAATCTAACTTTTAACGAATTAGTTTTTTAATATTTTTTTTCATTCCCGTCATTAATCTTCACTTCTGTCAGAACAAAAAACTATTTATCAGTATCTGTCACAGACAATCTGGTTCGAAAATAATTAAGTTAATTAGAAGAAAATTAAGAAGACAATATTAAATGACTTATTGTCTGTCGTTAAGTTCCCTGAAGTTTTCGGGGACATGAAGATTTCAATTAATCATTCGTACATGACATCAAACCTTACTCAAAGAATAAACCTGACCTCCTTATACGAATATTAAATGTAATAGTGGGGATTCTTGTCAAACCTTGACAGTCGAATTATACTAGAACACAATATCTCGAGCCTTTGCTTTCAGGCCACTTATTGGAAGAAATGCATAAAATTAAATTCTTGATTAATTTGAACTTTAAATGTTGAATTCCCGTTTCTGTATCTGGATAAATATAAAAGTTAAATCGAGAAATTATCAAGATTTCTTTTAATAAAATTGTGTTGTTTAGCCTTGGCGCTTAAAGACATTTTGATCAAATGAAAATATCTCGAATATCTAATGAAATTTAAGCTTTTATGTAGTAAAAAAAAATTTTAATGCGTATAAAATCACAAATAAAATAAACCATAAAAATAATGTATTACTATTTGAAAGAAAATAGTTAATATCTACTAATAAGTATCTTTTTCTGTAAATAATATTTTTTACTATCTTGATCATAGATACATATTTCATAAATTATAAAAATATTCCATAAATTATGAGATTTATAAATGTTCATCCTATCTTCCTATTACGTTAGCTGGCTTTTCACTTTTGAATACAAGAAACAATATCGTTTTACAAATTCAAAGATAGCTAACGTTTATTTCATCATAATAAAAAATAAAAGTATTGAGTCAAGATTATAATCATACAAACCAAAAGAAAATTCACATAATACGTAATCTGTACATTGTTCCAAGTATTGAACACTTTCGTTTTCAGTTGTTTTTATCAGAGAACAAATTTTCCCTGTAACTTCAATGTCATGTGTTTTTTTTTCAATGCATTTCCTTTTCAATGTACATATAATTCGGGTTGCAAATATTTTTCCCCTTACTATAAGAACAAGTTTGCTCAAATTTTCATGAATATTTTCAGAAAATAAATTTTTTTTTAAAATTTCATTGGAAATTCAACTATTAAAAATGTATATCGTTATTTTATTCATTTACATCCATTTATCAACAGGGATAAAATAAATTAAATCAAAAATCTAAACAAAGTAAAAGAATTAGCATTTATATTAAATATAATAAATGGATATATAAATAAATGTTTTCCTTCGGAAAAGTAGTCACTATCAATTTGTCTCTTAAAAGTGATAAATAAACATATTCTTAATTAAAAACTTTTTTGTAAATCATTCTTTTTGTAGCGAGGATTCATCGGAAATAAAATATTTAATATAGAAAATAATTTTCAAAAAATAAAGAAGGTTGGTATTGATAAATTATAATAATTTCGTTGAAATAACACATTAAATTAGAGAACACGAAGCATACTAAAATATACAGTCAAAGTACTTTTAAGTAGGCTTCACTATACTTTTTGGGTCCAATCAAGGACATATTTTTGAAATTACTCAAAGATCTTAACAACTTACTGAAATGTTAAGCAAATATATCGCAACAGGGAATATCTCTTTTTAAACGCCTTAAAAAGTTCTTTCCCCATCTCTTCAATAGTACTTTTGCAGAGCTTGAAAAACAGCCTATCCCTTGGTTTTGAATTACTTAATTCAACAATGCACACTCATTAAATAGGTCATCAATATTTATTGAATCTTTCATAATTTTATTAATAACTTCTGCACTCTCTTCTAAATTAGGCCAGGCAAATTCAGTTTGCAAATTTATCCACTGAAACTTACTAATTTTATCAAAACTGGTTCTCCACAACTCTAAGTATTGGATACTAGAATTGTAAGAAATGTCTATGCTTGAGAAGAATTTTTTTGTTCCTGAACACCATTATTTTCTTTTAAAGTGCGTAGTTATTGTTTGGCAGAAGATAATATAAATTTATAGATTTTGTCTTTCAAGCTGACTAACTAATTCAGAATATGTCTGAAATGATTAAATAAATGTGATAGAATTAACTTCCAATTTCAAGGCTGAATTGTTGCATAGTTGTAGAGTACCTTACAAAAATTTCAAAAATAGTTCACTTTCTATATTTTTAAGACAATCAAATAATAATTTGGGCTTTTGTCACAAGATAAGATGTATGATTTTAGACCATCAAGAATGAAAAGAATTCTTCCTTTTGCAGGCAATAAATTAAAGAACCATGTGATAATATGAAATAATACTCTTTTTTAATCTGTTTCATTAAATTCACAGAACTCTTTCAGTTTCGTTACTCTTATTGTATATACATCAAAATATTTATAAATTTTTATAACAATAATATTTAAGTCCAGGGGTAGAGTATCACTCGCTGTTTGAACTTGAATTAGTAGAATTGGAGACTGAGCAACCAATTCCTAAAATAGGTTTATCTATATCACTTTGAGCTTTTTTGAATACATTTTCCTTTCCCTTTCTCTTCACATCACCAAAATTACTGTTAGTGCTACCAACAGTATAACAAGCCACATTTTGTAGTTTCTCACACAATGAAAAAGGTACTGATTCAAAATTTTAGCACTTCATCAAAATTTACTGATTGACCAATTTACTCATCCAGGTAGAAATGTTTTACAACAATGGTAATAAGTATTACTTTACTTCTGTTAATATTCCATAATGAATGTTTTTAAGAGAGTGCAATACATTACCTAATGTAAATGACAAACTAACATTAACAAACATTGCCTCGGATTTGGTTCTAGCAGATGAAAATTTTGATCATATAACGTTTTAACCAGATTAGATGTGCACTCTGTTGCTTTCAAACTGAGTTAGTGTCTTGCAGTGAGACATGAAAATATAGCTTCTTAAGCAGCACATTACAAATTACTGTTATTGTTATTCTCGTCTTTGGCTTTAAAAAGAAACTCTCATGTTTGCTGAAGCGGCAGCATTAATTGTACTCCTATGTTTAGATGTTTTCAAGCGATCTTCAACATCAACCTTTCTTTTATGTGCAAAATAAGTTTCTCCAGTACATAGTAAGCAATAAAAACTTTCATTTTTACAGTCATTACACAATCTCAAAAATTTGTATTTCTGTTACAGGTTAACACTAAACAAGTGTTTTCTTTTGTCTACTGTTAAGCGATGATCCAAAAAACGAGTAGAGATAAAATGATCAAAAACGTGCAGACGAGTTACTTCACACAAGAAAACAATATAAATACATTGCCTCTGTTATGTTGCCAAATGTCTATTTCGCTATAACCATAAGCATTCCAACTGAAACTCTTCAGCAATATCCTAATCCAATTGCATACAAACCCTATAACTGTACAACAGATTCCCCTCCCTCTCTTCCCCGCCCATGTACACTTCATTTTCAAGAGCTATTCCTCCTCCCGTTTGATAACCGAGATTACCTTGGAGACCAAGCAATAAATCAATAATAATAGCTATTACACCCACCCACCTTCCTACATCGTTCTCTCTCTTCTTAAACACTTCCTCGACATAAAAAGAAAACTTTAGAATAATTAAAATTAACAATTATATATATATATATATATATATATATATATCTATTTATAATTAGTAAAAAAAATTATATTTTAAAAAAAATATTACTTACTAACCTTCTAGAGATCTATACAGCAGCACTAATGTGTGAAGGTAGATTCTTATACTGGAGCAAAAGTAAGGTAAAAAAATGTATAAAAAATTTAATAATAAAATTTCTCATCCTGTACATATCTCACACGTCTTCTCTATATACTCTTCTTCCCTTTCCCTATTTCATGTTTAATCAAATGTGTTATTTAAACACACCAGTAATAAGATAGGTTAATTTTAAAAAATAAATTTTCATGGTTATAAACAAAATCAGATTGAGCGAAGTGTTTTTAGGACTGGCGCTCACAAATTATTTGATTGTTCTTGTTGTTGCCAAATTACTAAGTAAAAGTTTGTGGAGAGACCGGCAGCCCCATCTCAGTCAAAATTGAGGTTAGGGTTTGCTCCAAAGTTGGATGAGAGATGCACGGCCTTAAGAGAATGCTCAAAAAACGATAGGGAACATACAGGCTTAAAATTTTAAGAAATTCCTTGCCAGTCAAAAAATCCTCAAGCTCCAGGCATTTTTGCAATCTCGTACTCACCCTGGACAGCACTAAAAAACTAGGATTGTCCCATCTAATCTCGGACATAGAGTAAACCTACTTTTAAATGTATTCTATATTCAAATTGATATCTCAAAAATCATAGTAAGTTCCTCAATTTTTAGAGAATTTTGCACGAAAAATTATATTTTATTTCAAGTAATATATATTATATTTAATTGAAAGTTAAAAGAAGTAATGTGTATTTTATAAATTAAGTTTCTATATCTCGTTCATCAATAAGAGTTGATGATTTTTTGAAGAAATTCAGTGAATAATTTCAATTTTTACAATATTGAATATAATAATGTTGAAAAGATTTTATAGAAAGAAGGATAAGGTTTAAACGGGGAATAATACATACACATTTCTAAGCTCACCATTGTATGAGGGTTACCTGAAAAGATTCCAACTAAACAAAGATACAAGACATTTTTATTAAAATCATTTTTACTTTTCTACATAGTCTCCTTGTAAGTCCACATATTTCTCCAATCGATGTCCCTAACCCTTTAAATTATCCAAATAGTACTCGGCTTCTTTCTCTGCAAAATAATTGTTTACAACGGTGCTGGCCTCCTCATTTGACAAAAACTTCTATTCTCCAAGAGTAATTTATAGATTAGGGAACAAAAAGAAGTCGCTTGGTACTATATCAGGTAATTAAGGTGGGTAGTCAAGCAGTTCAAACACAATTCGTGAATTTTCGCCGTTGAAACTATTGAAATGGGAAACGGCACATTGTTTTGGTGAAACAGAATTTTTTTTTCCTGCAAATGTCCCCGTCTTCCTCAATTTATGTCTTCATCTTCTCATTTAATGATACATAGTATGCTCCTGTCCCAAAAAACAGTCATCATCATTTTCCTTTTAGAATAAACAGTTTTTGCTTTTTATGGAGCCGATTCTTAATTCGCCGTCCACTATTTTGACTGTATTTTTGTTTCAAGCGTATAATGAAGTATTCAGGTTTCATTTACAGTAATTAATTGGCGCCAAACCTCTGATTCATTGTGCCTAAACTGTGCCAACAGAGTAATGGAAATGTTCACTCGAATACGTTTTTGGTCTAACGTGAGAAACCGCTGCACTCAAAGCGTAGACATCTTTCTCGTGTTTAGATCTTGATTCAATATGTGACAAACACATTCTTTGGACATATTCACAGCTTGTGCTGTCTCTCTCACTTTAATTTGACGGTCGTCTAGCATCATTTAGGGAACTTCGGCAATGCTATCGTCAGTGGTTGTAGTTTTTAGCCTTCCCAAACGTTTATCTTTTATCCTCTTCCGAACTGGTAAGGCCACGTTTAACTTCAGCTGCACAAAATTTCATAATGGTAAATGGTAATGCAGAGTCCCCATACACAGCGTCCAACTCATCTTTGATTTGCGAAGATGTATTCCTTTCAAAAACAATTATTTAATGACAGCGCGATACTCGATTTTTTTTTTTTTTTCCATTTTCACACAAATACTCCCATCGACTCGCTTAAACGATTGTCAAACAACCACTGCGAGTCTAAATTGACTGAAATTTTGGTGAGTACCTCTTAAAAGATGCTCAACCACATTCCTTAACTTTTATTGACGAGTGCTACCATCTTCTCGTTGAGGTCAGAATATTTTCAGTCAACAATCGTATTTCAGAAAGAAATAGTAGATTTCACTTTTTATGAACAAAATTCCGATCACATACTTTAAAATGACATTTGTGTTTTCACAAATATTATGTTCCTTTCTCTTAAATGTATTTTACTAACATAATATATATTAAAAGGAAACTATTTCATCTTCGCAAGGAAAATAAACGAAATTTATTTGAAAATTATTGAAATATACTGTAACACAGAAATAAATCCAAGAGATTCTCATTATATTTACTTCAAAAGTGTATTTTAGTTAATTCAAACTCCTCAAAACTTATTTTATAAACAAAATGCAAATTAAAAAGTAAAATTTTTAAGTAAGTAATAAGAATAGTATAAAAAAAAACAAAAATATATTCAAATTTATAAAAATAATAGCATCAAAATAACACTAGAATTTTTCTTAACAAAATTTCACTTACAAGTTCAGATGTTCAGCAGATATTCTTAACTGAAATGGAACACCAATAATTGGGATCAGAAAATTATGCACATTTCAGGGTAGACGCACATTACCAAAGAATGCGAATAATGTGAAATGCACAGCTTTCTAGCGCAAGTTGAATAAGATATAAGGAATGTAGAATCAGAATGCAGATAGCTTAACTTTCATGTCGTTGTTTCTGCTAGGAAACTCATCGTAGAAAATATGTTCTTGTCTCAAAGAATGCGTGTAATAGCAGAGAATGTCAAGCCGTCATTAACAGACACGGTTTCCAGGAGGCAAGCAATATTTCGAGGGATATAGTGATCGGACTAAGAATGATCCATTCTGCAAAGCTCAGCTGACACACAACTGGACGAGTCCACAGTGCACCGGTTGTGGCGAAGAAGTTTGTAACAAGGAAGTGTGATAAGTTTGAGGGGTGCTGATGCAGCCAAAGTGACCTCAGCACGCTTGGTTCGAAGCATCGACAGACAAGCTGGGACACACCCGGAAGCAATTTCTACCTCCTTTCTGCAATATGTTCAAGACACCTTGGATGTTCCGATATTGACCAGAATCATTTCCCGTGGATTGATTGCTAGTGGTTTACACTCATAGCGTCCTTTAAGAAGACTGTCATTGAAGCCAACGTTTGCAACGGTGCCGGTATCGAGCATTGTGGACGACAGAATTGCAGAAACTCAAGTTCTCAAATGAGTCAGATAAATTGACCGGATATGTAGTGCTTTAAATCCATCACGTATCTTTCTTCATTAATTTCTACAAAGAAAACTGCATATAAAAATCAAATAATTTCTTAATATTTTAATTTTGATGAATCACAATAGTTTTATAATTTTTTTTTCAAATTTAAAAACAGCTCTTAAGTATAAACTTACAGAAAGTATTTTTCTTACATAAAATATTTAAATATATGTACACACACATTTTTGTTCTTGTGTTCAATTGCAATCTAAACGATTTAGCTTTTGTAATCAATATAATAGTAAAAGAATAAATTTGTTTCAAAAATATCAAAAAAATTTGTAAAGCAATTAAAAAATAGTTTAAGTATATATTTAAACATTTTAATTATTTGAGGGTGGATTTATTTTATCTATAACATTTCATACGTATAAAAAATAGTTAAAACTAAAATTCTCAAATCTTTGTTCCCTGCATTTATTTCACGAAACAATTTCCATTAAATATAA
>BMAW01043520.1:0-46736 GCA_019974015.1 Nephila pilipes | reverse complement strand
CTTTAATTTTAATTACATTTAGCTTAAATATATTTAGTTTAATAATTTATCGTTTTCTTTAATTTTAATATCGGAAAAGTTTACTATTTTCCATTTCTCGATATTTCATCGTTTACTTTAAATCTTATATTTAATTGAGTAATTGAATAATAATTATAAAAGAAAGCGCACCTTGGGTGGCTAAATCTGCTCTTTGCAAACTTTGCATAGAACGTTTGTACTATTTTTTAAATTTTTGAATTATTTTATAATTAATATAATTTTGTTAACATGTTTAAAGAATAAGGTTCTAGGCACGTGTTATATGAGAAGTTTATAAGTGAGAGACTATTTCGAAAATTATGTTTCAATATTTATAAAAAAGCCCTTTAGTTTTCACAATTTTAAAAAATCTTGACATTTACTTGATAGAGGAAAATGTAATTTTTTTTTTAAATTTAAAAAAATGATAAATTTTATGCAGTAGAAAACTACTGATTTAGAAAGCAAAAATATTTTTGAGATAATTTTATAAAGATCAAATTGCTTTATATTCCAAATATAAAGCATGGATTATATTGTTTCATATTAAATATGTATTATATTGCTTCATATTAACTCCCCCCTCCCACGAAAAAAATTGCTAAATTTTATGCAATAGAAATTACTGTTTTAGAAATTAAAATATTTTTGAGATAATTTTATTAAGATTAAATTGCTTCATATTCTTTTGCAGCTTATATTTGTAATGCATATATCAATTCAAAAAATAGAGATTATAAGAGTATATAAGAAAATAGTTTATCAACAAATTTTTTATATGATTTTTTGGCATTTGAAACTGATGTAAGTTATTTCTTCAATAAAAAAGCAACCAAAATATTTTTAAAATTTTTTTGCAAATTAGAAATGGAAGATAGAGCATTAAAATAAAGCTGAAATAGTTAGTTTTTTTGACTAATGTCAAAATGATCCAACGTATATTTTACTTAATCTATCGATTTCAAACTTAAAACATCCTTTTACTGAAATGTTAATTTTAGAAAAACTCTTTGTAATGTATAATTACTTTCAAAAAAAAAAACAAGTGTTTCTCTATCGTTTGTTTTCCTTAGTTATAGCATTGCATTTCTTTTCACAAATAGTATTTCTTTTTTATAACTTTGGTATAGTGAAATCTGTTTAAAATTATTCTCATCGCTGTTATAAAAATTATTTCGCTTTACTTTATTTAACCATAATTATCGTATTAATTCATTTTTTCTATTCTTTAAATTGTGAATATCTCTATCAATATCTTGAATATCTATCAATTCGAGATTTTGAAGAATTTAGAAAAGTATTGACATAAAAGTGTAAAATATTTAACTTTGTTGATCATTCATTTTACATTTTGCTTTTCTGTACTTTCTGATATAGTTGTAGCTTTTTAATCAGCAAGGCGTTGCATTACAGCGGTGTTTCGAAACTGATCGATAAGAATTCGGGTGAAACCCTGGCTCATTCACAGAATGAATTTGAAACAAGGAATTTTTATCATCCAATGCACAAGCGGAGAACAGCGGTGAACACGCTGGGCTGATAATGGGAAAACATTACAACGAATTTTCTTTTATACATGATCATTTTACCGTGGGGATTACAGGGAGTCGCGTCCTTTCTACCGTTGATTTCAGTGAGGCATGACGAAAGTATAAGCGGGAAGATATGCATCTCTGAAATCTCCGATTGGAAATGTCAATGTGTGAAAACTCGCACTTTAATACTTCCATTGAGCGCTTGTGTTCACCCATATCTCGACCATACGATGCACAGTAAAATGTTGTGTTTACATGTTTTCATTACGCCCTTTTAAACGTTTGCATAAGATTTGAAATACACTTAGGTAGCAAATAAAATTTCATTAAAAATTGCAAATAGACTGATATTTAATTGAAAAAATTATAGAAACTAAATTATCTAAATAGATTCTATGAATTAATGGATTAACTAACACATAATGTTTTGGATTATAGATAGTGGGAAATGAGGCATATTTTTTATTTTCAAGGGAAAAAAAAAAAAGGCAAAGAAGAAGAAGAAGTTACTATCAAAACAAATCAATAAAGGCGAAAATAATTAGAACAAACATGGGAAAATCATCAAAGATAGATCCAGTCAAAATCCCTGCAGATCTAGGGCATGAAAAGTAAAATAAATGGAGATTAGCTACAAAAGAACGTGAACTATATATGTTTGAAATTTTGACCTGGCTTTGAAAACTACGCACACACACACACACACACACACACACACACACACACACGCACACACACACACACACACACACACACACACACACACACACACACACACACATACTCACAAACACACACACACACACAATACACACACACACGTATATATCATGATTTTTTGCTTTATTTTGAGTAATTGTCTTTTTGGACGAGATTTTTCATTTTTTGCCAATTTTGTGTTACTTATTGGTTGCTTTACATCCATTTTTTTGGGGTTTCTTAATCAATGTTACTTATAATCTAGAATATTCTTTTTCCATGGATTTTTAAAGTCTTTCCTCTCTCTGTATATATATATATATATATATATATTATATAAGATATTTTTCAATAATGAAAAAGTAATTTATAAAATACTTAAAAAGACAAAAAGAAATGTTGAAGGAAAATAAAAAAAATAAATGAAAAACCAATATACTTATATATTAGTTTTTGGTTTAATGAGGATTTTATACATACAGTTTTAATTTTTAGTTATTGAAATAACTTCTTAGTTTGTTTTTGATTTAAATATTGATGTTTTATTACTTATGAATTTCAAATTATATATATATAATTATATATATATATGCTTGTGTATGTGTGTGTACAGCATTTATTAGAAAGAGTTGTAGTCGTTAGACAATCTTCAAAATTAATTGATAAGTAATGTCACATAATTTTAAAATCATTTGAATATTCTTCAGAGTATTTTTGTAAATGTTGTCATTCATTTTAAGTTAAAACTCAAATCAAAACCTTATTTAGTAATTTTTTTGCTTGTCAACCAAAAAGTTTTAAAATCTTAAAAAATTGAATAGGTTATCAAGTCTCTATCACGAGTACGACTAATCCTCTGAATACTTTTCGATACTTCATTGCTCCTTATAAAATAGACACCATAATGCTAGGAATCGCCATAGAGATTTTAATATTGATAAATTTCCTTAAGCTTAAATGAACAGGTAATCTATTTATAATTTCAAGACTTTATTCGTCATAACAGAGCCTAATATCTCTCAACGCAGCGCTTATCCATATATTTATTCAAAACCAATATCCCTCCCTCTCCGCAACTCTTTGTTACAGACGGATATTCACATCACCTTTGTTCCCCATGCTGCCCTAACAACCATTGACGATGGTCCATACAATAAAGACAGCACTTGTTGCTCATCTCTATGGTCTGCATACATCCCAAATCATCTCATCCATCCCACGTGCCAGTAGCCTGCCAGTGCGGCCCTCTACCGGCAGCCCTGGCCGACATCCAGGCGCTCTGGTAACGCCCTCAGTTGGTCACAGAACCTGGCACAGTCAAGAACTACTTCTCCGCCCCTGGATTGACCAGAAGCTCAGGATGTGATCCCCGCCAAGCAGTCATTGGACTGAAAGAGTGTGTGTTGTTGTGTTTGTGTTTTGCTCTTTGTGGTGCCCCCAGGGAACAGCCCCTTGTTTTATATCGGGATTTATACCAGTGTTATCACTGCGAGGGATATACCCACACGAATCAGAGTTGGGAGATAACGAAGAGGATGAGGGATCGGTCGTGGTGATCCCAGACTGCCATCTGCGAAGTGAAGAGGTGAGCCTAGATTTTTCTTTAGGATCTTTTTTAAAAAGGATGGGAAAAGAGAAAAGATGCGGATTTTTTTTTATCTTTTCCTTCTCGATTCTCTTCTTCTCTCCCGGGGTGTGCTGAATCATATCTTGAGCATACACCCGCAGGCTTAGTGAATAATCCCTTTTCATGGAGATTCTTTTTTCCCCCTTCAATCTTTAAAAAGACTCTGAAGAGGAAATTACTGGTAAATAAAGAAGTAGGAGTGAATGATGTTTGCTTCTTTTTAATTGTTGATCTTTTTAATGAAGTCGTACTATTTATAATTTTGAAAGTTTATTAGTTACAACTCTTTTTTTTTTACTTTGAAAGACACATCTGAACGGAATATAAATACATATTCTATATTTGGGAAACATAAAAAATGCAAGTATTTTTTTTGAACGATATTTTCAAAAACATTTAACAAATACGTTCAGCTTTTAATTGAACTAACTTATAATGTAGTGCAAGAAAATGAGTTAATTTTTTGATTGAAATTTTTAAGAAGAATTCTTATGCGTTAATGAAAACTTTTAATTTAGCATAAACAATAAATTTTTTGGTATATTGAAAGGAAAAAGGGCATATAAATCTGTATAACTAGTCTTTTCTGAAAGCAATGTAAAATAGGAATGATTAAAAGAATACTTTAAAAGTAATTCTGAGTATTTGTAAAATCATTGAAAAATTAATATGAATGGATTTTTCATATTATTTGAACGGAGTTTGAGCGTAAAAGTTTGAGCTTACTTATAAATTAAAATCATTATTACAAAAAAAGTTTAGAGGAAGGAATAAAAAGATGTTAAATGATCAAATTTAATACCTTTTGAAGAAAGGTTATTTAATAAACTAATATACTTTACATAATATTTATTTATATTAAAATGTATAATCATTTTATATACTATTCGAATTTATCACCAAATTTAGAATAGATGTTAACTTCAAAAATTCTTGGCTCTTTCCTTATTAAAAGTTTATAAAAAACAGCAGCGTCTTAAAACTTTTCTTTCCTTGCTAAAACATTAAAATACTACCAATATAGTTTAAATGATTATCAAATGATACCACATTTTGAAAGAAACTTTTGTAATGGATTGAAATTGTCAAAAAAAAAAAAAGATAATTTTTTTAATAATAAGTTGTTTCAGTCTTACAAGTTCTTGATAAATAAAAGAAAAGCTAAAAATAGCAGAAAACTTCATTTGAATCATATAAAAATTAATTTCATATTTTAAAATTTTACATTGATCTGACTTTTATTAAAAGGTAGTTAATCATCAAAATCAAAAAGTGCCTGGGAATCATTCTTCCCCCCCCTTTCTATTTCTATCAAAAACACAGAAATTTGTTTTATATGATGGAACAGAAATAATCGACAGTAAACCCCTTATTCTTTTAGTAAACAGAAAATAGAACAATAAAGTTTTTTTTTCATAATTATTAACACGTTTTTATAATCTAATTACCAAATAACTAACGATAATCTGTTTTAAAAATAAAATCAAGGCATTAAATTTTATTACATAAATAGTAAAGTATACAAGCTTTTTCACACTGTTAATTTCTTGCTCATTCTTTAAATTTAATTAAAAAAAATTACTTTTAAAAAATAAAATTAGAATGTAAATCTTATCTTTAAACATTAAACTGAAATCTTCCTAATAAAGTCCTATTGAATCTCGACATTTATTACTTTGTTGCAATTACAAAATTCTAAAATATTTAGTTTTTTAAGCAAATTGTTTTATTAAATTTGAAATTGAATATATATTTTCGCTTTTAAATTCATACTATTAGTTCATACTCTCACTATATGTATTTATATATCTTGTTCAAATTTTTAATCATTAATAAAATACTTTTTATTCATCCACTCAAGTTCCAATACATTTTTTTAAACTTGTAGTGGATGACACTTGCTGTTAATACAGTTTTTTCAAATGCTAATTAATTAATTAAATTTAATTGGTGAAAATGCAGTTTAGCCCAACCAGTTGGCGCGATTTCAAAAATTGCTAAACTTGGCGATTTTTTTTGGCTGAACTTTAAATCCGCGAAGAGGACCAGGGTAGCCACATTTGGCAAAATACCGTCAAATAATTCCTGTCGCCAAGGGTGATTGGATTAAACTGCATTCCAACCATTTAATTTACCGGATGAATTAAGAAGCAAGCCAATGCTTCTGCTATATCATTTGTATTGCAATGGCAAAGTTGGTAGAGCGTCGTCATAGAATTTTCATGCCTTCGGATCGAATTTCGTCGAAGCATAAATTTTTTTTATTTGATTTTGAAATAATTAATTTTAGTTTTATTTGGGAGAAAGAAAATTTCTCTTATATAAGATATTTAGCAGGATATAAATTTAGGAATAAATACCGTCTGTGACGAAGCGTAAAGATCGCAGGAAAAAATTTCTTTTGCCATTTAATATTACGATTCTGTCATATGTATATACATACTTATATTAATTGTAATTATTTAATAAAGAGTAACTAAAATAAAAATTTTCTTTATTGACCTAAGTAGGAATTAAGATAAATTTTTTTTATATTACTTGTTTATTTTGATATTTGAATCAAAATTTTAAAACAAACTGCTTGGTTTAACTAATTTAGGAATGAAAATGTTTTTCAAATTTCCATATTTATGTATTTCAGAGATGAATAATTTTTCCAGTTTTATATCAGAATAAAATGTTTTATAATAATTCTTAAATATTTAATGAAATTTAAAAACTGGAATCTAAAAAAATAAAATTAAAACAATCATATAAAATAAAGACATTATTGGAATTAACAAAGATGTTTTTCCGCATATATTTGCTTAAAAGTGTTTTTGTTTTAGCCGAACGAAACTCATTGAAAATGTCTCAATAATTTTTTGGAATTTCAGCAAAGATTTTGAAACGAATTTAAGTTCCGAAATTCACCGGCAATCGATTTCTAGAACACAAGTTTACAATACATTTAATTTTATTTTATTCGAGTGGCAATCTTTCTTTTTGGATTTTTCTATCTCCAATCCACCACTGTATAATTAATCAAAAATCTTAATTTCATTATGTTGCATTAAAAATTACAAGTAATCATGTTAATTCGAAGTTATAAATAATCATGCTAATTTGAAGTTACAAATGATCATGTTAATTTGAAGTTACAAGTGATCATGTTAATTTGAAGTGAATTAAATATAGCAAAGAAATATAACTATAAAATGAAGAATAATCAAAACCGATGTATAATATTTAATTATTTTCAAAGAATTTGCAAAACTGGGATATTTTATGCAGTTCTAAGAGCTTCAGATATTTTTCTCAATCACAACGGAATTATTGTGTTTTGAATGATAGATACTTGAATGACGTAATATTAAAAATATTACATTCATTTGCAAAATATGTTCACCAACAATAAATCCTTATTCATGTAAATCTAACTTTACTTAAAATAAAGATATTTTCTTTTAAAAGAGGAATTATTTTTAATTACTTAAAATTTCGTTTAGTATCAATATGTATTACTGTTATCAATATGTATTTAAACAATATTTAGTATGAAGTTTCTCAATAATTTTAATTGCTCCTCGAATTAATAATAAATAATAACTCTAGAAAAGACATTTAAAATCAAGAAGAATGAAACGAAACCACTTTTTTTTACAGATTGTCCAATAAATTGTTTTAACGAAGAAAGATAATTCTATCATCTGAATTCTTGGATAATAATATCGATATAACGTTGTATTTGACGAACAAACACATTAGATTTAACTACTCTTTATTAATACATAAGTCATCAATGTGCAGAAATAATAATTTTGCATGATTTTCTTAAAATGTGCATTTTATCACCTGAGTGAAGAGTTTTACTATATATATAGTTTTTAGTTAATATTTAAGAAAAAATTAATTAAAATCGTTTTCAGATGACATTTTAAGAGATTTTAAGTTATGTAATTTGTTATAATTACAGTAATTTACTTAAGAGTATTAATGTTTCGATGAAATTCTTACGAAAAATTATATTGAAATATCTGGAAAAAAAACTATATGTTAAGATACTATGCACTTTCCTTAGTATTTTATAAATTTTTTAAAAGTATTAATTAAAGCTTTTTAATGTTGAATAAATGAAAATAAGAACATTATCTTATTAGATTTTTCTGTTATTTGTTTTACTTACAGTCTCTTTACAATGATAATAATAATAAAAACATATTCGAATTTTCGATTTTTCAGTCTTGGTATCATAGCGTTCAATTGTATTATTCAGTATACTCTTTTTTGCAGAGGAGGATAAAAACGAAGAGAAACTTTTTTTTTTCAAAGTTGAAAAAATCGCAATGAAAAAGTATATATGGCAGTTTTCATATGGCTTAACTGAAAAAAAAAATGGGGGAAAAAAAGAAGGATTTCTCTTCCATTTTCAGGGTCAAGACTTTTATTTATGAAAAAAAGAAAGAAATGGTAGAATTGTTCAATATATTTCCATTTTCAAGTTTTAAACTTATTTTGTTCTTTCATAAAGATGAAAGATAAATTTAAAATTTTAATTCAATATTTTTATCTTTTAAAAAAAATTGTAAGTGTTTGAATAAATTTATATAATTTCTTCTTTCGGTTGTAACAGAATAATCTTTTAAAAAATGCTTCGATGTCCAGTTTCTCAAGCGTAAACATCTTTGTATGAATTGAAACTATAACTCATGATATAAGTTTCCACATTTTTACATTACATTTTTGTTTTATTAAATAAATACATATCTTTAAATTAGATATTTAAAGTTAAATGTTAAAAGTGACAAAAACTAAACTTTTCAATTATGTTTCAGCAAATCTATTTAAACTTAAATTTGACGTTTTATTACTGTAGTTGTTAAACCTAAGATAAAAATAATATGCGTATTTATTTTGCACGAAATAATTTAATGAAAAAGGGTGCTTAATTTTATTTGACATCTGTTTAATCAAATTCATATCCATTATTTAATAAGCAAAATTTCAAAAGTAAAGTGATCCAGAGACTGAAAAGTTTAAAGTTAATAAAAATTATGTAGATAAAATGTCGAATGGATATATTTTAGAAAAATTATGAGAAACATTTTAATAAAAATATACAAAAAATTAAAATATCGTAATATTTTTGAAATTTCTGAAATAAATGGAAAACAAAAAAACAAAAGGATTAAAAACTCTCATTATTTTTGATTGTACCTCTCAATTTCATATTAAGAATTTACGTAAACAAGGAATTTTCTTAGATTAAAAATTTTTCAATATGTAAATTCGGAGATATTGTTTGAGAGGCATATATAAATAATTTTGGAAAATGATTTTACTTGGAAGTTATATATATATATATATATATATATATAAAGTTTTTGTTTAAAAATTACAAATTTTTAAAAAAAGACAATACTGTTGTCATATGTATAAATACCAGAAACACCGAATGTAAAATTTCATAAATATAAAAATATATAATATAGCTGGGATTTATTTTTTAATTCTTTTATTCCCTAATAATTACCAAAATAATATCATTGAACCTTTTGTCATAGCTATGTTGCATTAAATTTAATTTTAATATTTATGTTATAATTACGCAAAAGAGATACATTAGGCAACTGAGGCTTATTTATTGTATAATTAATTTGTGTATAACTTAATGAATTAGAAGTATGGTGGAATTAATTATTTTTAATGCAAAATTAAAAATGTATTTGCACTTTTTTTTGTATGAAGGCATTTTTCTTATAATCACTTTTGAACTTCCGATTTTTAGGTAATTTTCTATTTAAAAACGAAAATCTATTTGTTTAATATGTATTTGCTGTCTATATGTTGCTTTGTACTAAAAACAGTGAAAATATTTGGGTTATCAAAGGATTTTTTTTTTTGTTAAGGAATTTTTTTCTTTTTTGATATTTCTGAACCAATCGACTATATGTTGCTATAGTAACGCAGCAAAAATTGTCTCTTTGTGAATTACAGTTGCCTCTTATCTTCTGTCTTTTTACTTTTATTTTTTTCGCAATGAAATATAAAAAATACATCGTTTAAATATCAATATTTCTTATATTATTGAGGTGTTTTAAACTTTTCTGAAACAAAGAATTCTAATTTAAATTGAGACAAAAGTTTCAAACTCATAGACTTAACATATATCCAGATTTTGAGTCATCTAAGATAAGACAGTGTACGTATGTATTAAACCGAGACATGAGCTACTATACTAATGAACAAATCAGATCAAATATTGCACTTTTTATCACTTGATGAATCAAAAGGTCATGTGCAATTCTTATTTATTGAGAGAAATTTAAAAAGCAAAAAATGCCTCTCCTATTAAAGTAGCAATGATAAACATCATAACTTTACAAAATAACACTGTTAATAATTAAATCGGTCATTTTAAAATGGTGACCTCTCCAATTTGTGCATAAATTATCTTTTTGATTGTCTCTCAATCCTTTAGCGTCGACTCACGTACTTAATACGGAAACAGGACGTATCTCACTTCTAGATGGATCTTAATCCAGATTTCATTTTCAAACTGGCCAACTCCTAGAAATTTTGCTTTTTCTTTTCTCCTCCATTACGCATGCGCTAGCTACCTCTCATGGTCTCGCAGTACTCAAATACAGGACATCAGAAAACTCTACCAGTATATGCTGAATACTTCTGAATTGAAATTAAATGAATTATGCGCAACCTCAACAGACAAAGTGCATGAATAACTGTAGCTTTTCCTCTCACAGATTTTGCATGTTATTCATAAATCCAGTAAGATTTGTTTTTATCATAGATTTCATAAAACCATATGTCTCTGTAAGTCAAAAGTGAGCTTGATTTTTCACAAATTCAGGTTCATTTTTAAATGGGTCACCGCAAAAGAAAAGTACTTTTCCTGGGAATCCTGTCGGACCATACATAATTATACAGACATCTTTATATCATGTGTAATCATCCCTAATGATAGAAACTTAATGATTTGAGTTTTCTGAAAACATTTTGGAATGAAATTGGTTTTTTTTTTTTCGATTCTCTTGTAAAATTTGTAAAAAGAAAGATGACCTATTTCCAAAATGACCGATTCATTGGTAGAGATTTAAAAAAGCAAAAAACGTCTCTCCTATGGAAGCAATATTGGTAACCAATATAACACTACAATATAGCATCGTTAATAATTCCAATAACATATTTTCAGTGATTAAAAAATCCATTACCTATCGTTATTCCGTTGTTATAATTGTTCATTTTTTATATAATTTTACAAAAACCTTTATGTATTTGTTCTAAAATATGGTTATCGAGATAAGATTAAATTTAACACAAACCCTCGATTCCTTCGGTGAAAGAAAATTCGCTATTTATTGGCGATTTCAGCTGTCGTAACATTAATTTCGCTTCTCGTTCTTGAAATGAAAAAGCAGAAATAAACGGCTATTTCGAGAGAGATATCTCTTTAAATGGCTCATTAACTGGATTCATTGGGGCACGCATAGTTAATTCTTTTCGATAACAACAGCTGTTAAAACTGTGGAACTGTTATTATATACTAACTGCTTTGCACTGCTATTAACGGATAACATTGCATTCTTTTCTTTATGCATTGAAAATAAAGATGTATTTAGTTAGAGAATGGGCTTTCTTAAAAGTCTAAAGGATTTTGAAGTTGTTAAATAAGTATTGTCATTTAGAGAGATTTGACTGAAGAACGTACATAAAAAAATGTAAAGAATATTTTTAACAAACGTACAATATCCTTAAGGGTGATTTTATTACCTAATATGAATCAGGAGCTGTAAAATTTTGGTGATAAGTTTTAAATCAGGTATGCTAAGTATTAAAATGATAGAATTTTTACTAAAACATATAGATTTGCAAAATACGTGTATCTATTTTGTTAAATAGTTTACAGATGTGACAAAATAATATTTTAAATTATTAAGATTTATTATTTGCTAAATAAAATTGATATATCTAATGAACAGCTAAAAATTCTATATTTAGTTAGAACATGCATTAATGATGTTTCTGCATCAATACTATTTTAATTGTTCCATGACTACACAAAACTCGTAAAACGTAGTTTCTAGTATTTTATATCCATCAATAATACGATTTATTTTGCTTGTTTCTCTTTTTTTATTATTCTACATTTAATGTAATTTTATCAAGGTGTTTAATGGCATAAGGTCTATAGATTCTTTTTTACAAGAAGGAACTTTAAATATAATGATAAAAAATAAACAAAAAAAATTAAGTTTGTTTCTTTGTTACATTTTAGTAATAATTAAAACTTTACAATACCCCAATATAAATACAATAATTTATGCCTTAAGCGGGATGAAAAATCATACTTCCCTTTATAGAAGGTAATGAATTATTTCTGGATGAAAGGAGTTCCTGGATTTAGACTAAGTCATAAGTTTGTGAAAGAAATTTCACCGTAATTTGCAATTAATTCCACATTTGATTAATTATTGATTGTTTCCTTCTAATATATGATTACTTTCGATTTACATCTTATTCAGAGTTTTTATATAAAAATAGTTGTTTGGTTCATAGTCTTTCTGGTGAAAGTTTGACTATCCTAGCCTTGAGCACAGTATTAATTAATCTAAAAATTAGTCGATCTCCTCTACATTTAAAAAATTATTTGTCGTAATTTTTCAAGTAACAGCAATTTATATAAGGTGATTGAGGATAATACGGCAAGTAGAGACAATACACACTTTTGACGTAGATTCAGTGTTAAGTTAGAGTTAACCAACAGATGATTGTACTATTTTTTAAAAGGAAGTCAAGAAGAAACTGTGGTAATGAATCGAGCCTGAATTATCGAATAACCTTTCCTGAGGACGAGTTATCATTGTTGGCATGACTTCTCGAGACAATAGTTGTTATTTTGATTTGGTAAGATTACCTTTTTTGGCGTGGTTGAGGAATCGAAAAAAATAAATTGTATTGTTGATTTCGTTAAAATTTTAAGACTCTTCTGTAATACATGATGAATTTTCTTAAATCGTTTATAATTCATACATGAATTGAAACGTTTTGGGAAACCTTTACCTGCAGGTAATATGGCCATATTACCTTCTGTAATTAGGTCTGCACTTGCAGGTAATGTGGCCATATTACCTGCAGATAAATAATAGTACCTGCAAGCGAACTTTTTTTTATTTCATATGTTTATTAGATGAAATATCAGACGTATTATGCTCTTTATCATTATATATTTTTTACCTGGTCTGTTCAACAAGTCGAAAAACAGTCAAAGGGTTAAGGAGAGTTGGAGTCAAAAGAATATAAAGTTTAGTTTAATACTTTCATTCGATTCATTTTAAATAAATATTTTTTTTTTTTAAATTTGAAACAGAAATAAACATGAAATTTGAAAAAAAGAATGAAAATGTGGACAGAACTTAAATGTTCATGAAAATTACAAAATTGTGCTCTTTCTTGTCATCCTTTATGCTAAAATTAAGTAAACCTGTTAGAAATGGATTTATTGAGAAAAATAAGAAAGTGTTTTTATTGGTTACCTTCACTGGTTATAGTACCTGCAAAAAATACATGATTTACGAAATATTGCATTTGAAAGTTAAAATATATAAAGTTAGAGAAAACATTATTTTAAAAATAAAGGGGAAGATAGTAATACTAGATCCTTATGTTTTTCATTTTCTCAACTTTATTATTTATGTACCGTCATAATTTCCGTTCGACGTAAGAGTTGCTGTATATATTACCCTTAGGTATTGTATTTTATTCTTTTATGTCCGCACTGACAAATCTTTCTTTAAGGCTAGCAACTGTTCTTTCATTAAAAAATAGGAGTGCTTGAATATAATGATACACTGAATACTAGTTACAACAAATTTTTAATGAGAGTAGACTTTTTCTTCAAACACACTAATCATGTAAGCAACAACATTTACAAATTCAATGTCATGAATTATTAGGAATTTTTTTTGTTTCAGAAATTAAATGCTATCGAATAGTTCTTGCTGAGTTATAAACTTCAAAGAGAAACCTTGATTCAAGCAACAGAAAAACGTCCATTAAACAAACAAACTTTCTAATGAGATGAAAGCATTTTGTATCAAAGAGCTTAGTCAATGTTTTTATCAACTTCTTAAAATAAGTTTTTTAGATGCACGTCAACTCTTTCCAGCACTATTTATTTAAAATTCTTTAATGAAAATGAAGGTAACGATATCTGTAATTGCTCATTTAGCTTCATAATTAAGCAAAAATGCAGTTTTTAAAGCAATTTGATAAGTTGAACTTATTAAATGTATTAAAGCTCACTTTCACTTTATCTTTTAAAGCTTTATGTATAATTTACTGACAAAAAGATAAGGAAAAGTATAAGTAATTATTCAATAAGATAAAAACATTATTTTATGCAGTATATATATTTTTGTATGTGCGTGCGTGTGTTCAACATATGTGAAGTGTTTTATCTCGACAATATTCTACAATTAATTTCCAATTAATAAAACTTAATACTGAAGCACCCAAAAGCATTCTTTTGGCTATATTTTTCTCCATTTCAGAAACAAAAGAAATAGAGAAGGACAACTAAATTTAGAAAATTAACAAAAAGTTATTTCAAGGAAGAATGGAATATTTCTGAAATCGACTTCTTTTTCCCCAACGTAATAAATAAAAAAGATTATTTATCATGTTCACTTCCGTACATTTACCAAGAATCTTTTTTAAATTAATTTACAAAAAAATATTGAATTAATGGCTTTATGATAAAAAGAGTATTGGATAACGGACTTAAAGCTATCCTGTTGACTTCGACGATGTATTCGATAAGAGTGATCCAATTACAATCACATATGTCAAGAGCAATACCTAATAAATTATGCAAATCTCCTAAAATGTAAAATACGTGTGACAAAAAATAATACAAAAAAAGTTTCCAAAATACAGAATGAATAAATATTAATTCATTCAATGATTAAAAAAGTTTAGTGAAAATATTTTTTTGTTTGTTTTACATGTTGAAATTTTTATTATATTAGAATATATATTAGAGAGTGATATCTGTATGAGGTTTAACGTTACTTCAATATAATTGAATATACCGACATAATGTTAATAAATATTATCTAAGGTGTAGAATTAAAATAATTTCTAAACTTATTAGTTTTGATGTCGGATTTATTATTCATGGGATATACAACATTCGATTCCACCAATACGGTGAAACATGTTTTTTCCTTTTATAATCTTTGCGTAAATATTTATCCTTTATTGATCAATTGATCGGATATGGTATTGCAGTTGAAGTAGTCTGTATTTTGAGTACAGAATTGCGTGATTCGCAATTGCGTGTCCATATAGACTGGTCGATGATAGCTAAACTTTCGTAGTTAACATCAGTTCTCATGTTTTCAACTTTAGATGTAGAAATACTTAGTTCTGAGGTGACAGAACGGAGACATACAAAGATGATTTCGTTTTCATTCAACTGTTTAGAATAGAAACTAAGATTTCCTTTATTCTTTTTGAAAACAAAAGGAATTGGCAGGATATATACATGATTATTAAAGTATAGCCATGCCTAGTAAAAATGCAGAAGTTAACTTCTAATTAGTATGCATGTTGAATTTTTGGGCTAAATATTTTAGAACACGCTAATTGAAAAACATTCCAATTAATGATTTTGACACTTGGCATCAGTCGATATTTGAGCATATTATTACTACCTATTTTTATAACTTAAAGTATAAGTGTTAAAAAGTTTTTGAAAAAATATTTTCAATAAATATATTCATACGAATCTGAGTAGATTTTAACATGAAAGAACCATTCGTATGATTTCTAAAATGCTATGTGAATCAATTTTTCAAGTAATTAATTTTTTTTAATTATTTTTTACTTCATAAGACATAAAAACAGTTCGTAATTTAAATTTGATTTAATAATGTAGAAAACAGTTGAAAAACAAGTTGAACGTATCTTATTAAATTATATATATATATAAAGTAGAAGAGAAGTACATAATAAACAAGTATATAAGCTAGTAATAAATTACAGAACAATAGCAATAAAAAAATTAAACAATATTAAAATGAAAACTAAAATCAGTAATATAAAACAGTAAAATAAAAAAGAAAATAAATCAATTTGAAATGCTACAGCAGACTTGGGGCTAATTTTGACGATTGATCTTTCTCACTTAGCAAATTATTTTATAAGAAATTGGGAAGAGTCCTAAAATTCAAAATAAGAGACCAAATTTGCAATAAAAAGTTTTTAAAAAAAAGAAATTAGAAAGAAAGAATATAAACCAAAGGAAATAAATATATATATATATATTTTCTAATATAAAATAATATTTAAAAATTCATATATGTAGTTTCTAAGTTCAAGAAACATAAACAGAATTATTAAAAATTTAAATTCTTTGTTTAACAGTTCTTTTAAAATTTTTAACCTTAAAAACGGTGATTTCTTACATATATTTTCCCACGGCTAATTCCACTTGACTGATTGATTTTATGGGATAAAGAGCTTAAAAAAATTTACTATCTCAACCAATTCCATTGTAAAAGGAAGAATACTACTATATTAATAAAAATAATTAAAAATTATAAAAATTATAAAATATTTCAATATATATTTTCTCATTTTTATAATTAAAATTCATCCTATAAGATATCCATATTAACACAAAAATTTTCAGTTTAAATTTTTATTGCCATTCATAGGTTGAATATTGAATAAATACGTATACGTATTGAAAAATATATAATATGTAAAGTTATTCCAATAAATGATTATTTATGTAAAAAAATATTTATATGTATTTTGATTTATACTTATCACTCTTAAATATGTATTTAAAAATCAATAGGATAGTTGTTTGATTTGATGCAAGTACTGTAATACCTACAAACGATTTTTTTTAAAATCAATGTTTTTATTATACATAAAATTAGATTTATTTTGCTCTTTCTCACTACTTTTTTTTCTTTTGATCAACATATTACCAGATAGAGGATTTGGAGCACATAGAATCAAGAGAATATGAACTTGCTTCTTTTCTTATTTCCATCGACTTATTTCAAATAAATTAAAAAATTTTGCTCACAAAAATAATACAGTTGTATCTCTTTAATTTCACCTTTTGCTTAAAAAAATAAAATTTGATAGAAATGGATTTATAGAGAAAAATAGAAAAATGAACTTTTAACCTTCAAGGGCCATATTTCAAGCAAAAAGACGTGTTTTAAAAAATATTGCTCATGAGCATCTAAATTTCCTGTGAAACTTTATTGTAAAATAATCTTTAAGATACTCAAACACAATTTAAGTAAATACAAGTTAATGACGTAGGTAACACTAGTAAATTAAAAAACAAACAAACCCACGAGCATGTTCATTTGGATAACGCTTCGTTGTAAAGCAACAATTTCAAAAATGAATTACGAAATATCTTATAATTCTTTGAGCTTTTTATAACAACTTAAATAGAAAATTTATACATATATCAGTAACCAAACCAAACCGACTATTTTTGTCGGGGAACATAACCCTCTCGGGCTTTAATCCCCTGTGAATTGGCTATTATTTGAGGTGAGACTGAATTTTGGTTTTACACTTGCCCAGAAGTTAAGATTTAGATATTAAGATAATAAAATAAAATTACAGAGCAATAGCTTTTTGGAAATTATGAAATTAATTTTGAAAAATATGCTGAATATATATTATTAATATTAGAATATCACTAGTTGAAGTACTAGTGTTGTTAAAATTAATCCAAAAGAGAAGATGGTTGAAATTCATGAGTTTAGGCTTAGGATATTGCAGCAGTAGTCTATTGGATTCCTGCTTGCTTGTTCAGTCTGGTCGCAGTGAGAGCGCGCTCTGTGATTGGTCAATGGTGTGGTGTGTTAATTCTGTATATATAGGTGGGTGCATAGGGATGAGATTTTGTGAGGAGTGTGCTTGTGTTACCAGTGTTTTTATAATATAAGTGAAATTAAAGAATTAAAATTTCTCGTGGTCTGTGTAGTTGTGGGTTGTTTCTGAGTGGGGTGTACTTTTCTATTTCTTGAATGGTTTTATTGCTCGAGGTATCAATTTTTTGGTAGAAATTTTCTGATAATTTTTTAATGAAGTTTTTAAGTGTTGGAAGTTTAATTGAGTATCTGATGTCTGTGTTTCTCATGTACCAGTGTACTCTTACTGTCATTCTAATGGTGGAATTTTGGGATTTTTCTAATAATTCCAGTGTTGTGTCAGCACAATGCGACCAGACTGGGCTAGCATAGGTCAGGATAGGTCTTAGTATCAGGGTGTAGATAAGCAATTTATTACGTCTACTTAATGTAGATTTACGCGAAATAAGGGGAAAAATATTATTTACTGCAGAATTATACTGCTTTTTAATTCGTAGAACGTGTTGTTTAAAAGTGAGTTTTTTATCCAACGTTACACCAAGATATTTGGTGTCTAGAGACCAGGGAATATTTTTGTTTTTCAGAAAAATGTCTGGTTCTATTTTTCTGTAGTTTCTGGAGAAGAAGACGGCCTCTGTCTTGGAAACGTTCAGGGCTATTTTCCAAGTAGAGTACCATGCTTCTAGTTTCTGTAGGTGTTCGTTTAGTGCTTGGCCTATTTTTGGTGAAAAGTAGTGTCTTGCTAGTATCGCAGTGTCATCTGCATACATGCATATTTTTGTATTTTGGTGTTTAGGGATGTCGTTCACGTAGTAATTGAACAAGGTGGTTGAGAGGATTCCTCCTTGCGGGACTCCAGCTTCAACTTTTCTTAGATTTGATAGTTGTTCATTAACGGTGACTTGAAAGCTTCTATTGCGTAGATATGAGTTTATTATTTTTACGAGATATGCAGGGGTGTTATAGTTGATCATTTTGAAAATTAAACCTGTATGCCAGACTCGGTCAAAGGCTTTTTGGATATCCAGGAAGACCACACCAGTATTTTGACTTTTGTAAAATCCAGTCTTGATGAATTCCACTACTCTGAGCAGTTGGTGTGATGTGGATAATTTCGGGACGAATCCATGTTGTTAGTGGATGATGATATCGTGGTCTTGTAGAAATTTTGATAGTTTATTGTGGATTATTTTTTCGGCTAGTTTGCTGAGGATTGGTAATAAGGAAATTGGTCTGTAGTTTTCTGGCCGGGTAGGATCCTTACCCGGTTTCAGGATAGGGATGACAACAGCGGTTTTCCAGGAATCCGGGAAGTAACCGAGATCTAGCATATTGTGAATGATGTTTCTTAGTTGAAAGATGCAGAGGTGTGGCAGGTTTTTTTTTTTTTTATCATTTTACATATATCAGTAGAATCATATTAATTGAATCATCAAAAAAAAAAAAAAAATGTAAGTTAAGAATTTTACTAATGTCTTAAAATATTCGAATATCTTTAAAATGAACTATTAATTTGTCATTAATAACGAGTATGAATTCCTTTTTCAAAATATTAGCTATACGTTATCGCGTATCTTTTGTTCCAATATTATCTTTTTACTATTGCCATTTATCTAAAAGCATTAATTTATTCTTTAACTGTATAGTTATTTTTTGCTATATTCAAGCCTAATTCAGTGAAAAAAAATATCATTTACATTCTAAAGAAGTTTTAAATACATAGGAAAACAGTTAAATTAATTATTTAAACAAATTTTGTAATACACATTAATATATTTTTCTCTGTCTAGCTATACATTTTTGTACATCTGATTGTTCTAGTACCATTATTTTTCCTTTACCGTTGTCATTTCAAGTGTTCGACAATTTGTCGAATCTCTATTAATAGATTCTTAATTGAAATTCTCATATATCCGAATAACGAAGACTTTCAGTAAATAAGATCCTGCATCAACTGGAAGTCTCGAATTCCATTGAATCAATTCGGATAATCCTCATTATTTGTAGTCCGCCGATGTTAAACATCTCAGCCATTTTCTTTTCTTGTTCTTGAGAAGGTCAATATTGGTGTTAGAGCGGAGAGACGTGTATTCAGCAATGTTTCTCTCCCGGAGGAGTCAACGCTGTTCTTTTCCTCTCTTCCAAGATCTACTCGGTAATTGCTTAATACAATTTTTGTCCATTTCCTTGTTGCTCGGGTAAAATATCTCAAAAATAAATGAACATCAAAAGTTAACGAGCAAAAAGAGCAATGATGAGATTAAAGAACAAGTTTTTGACAGCTGCTTAGCAGTCGGTTTTCACTAAACTGAGAATTAATGAAAATCAGTTAAATGGCTAGAATTATGCGTCTGAAATTGATTCAATGGACTGAGAATCACCCAGTGACCGAGATTAATGTATTCCTTTTAATTTTGGATTTCTATAATTTTTGTTAATTTATTTTCTGTAGTTTGAGTCTTAAAGTGTTAACAACTCTCAAGGGACTAAAAATCGTCTTGAAATCGAAAGCGCAGAGAAAATGAATTCTAAAAGAGTTTTAGAAAAAGAAAACATTCCACACATAACTGAAAGCTTAGAATTGCTTGTAAAATTTAACAAATATATCAACATTCCTAAATGCCGTTTTTTAAAAAAAATTTAAGACTTTAAACGCACTATGAAGTGTAGCAAACTTGCTTATAAAATTTAAACATATTAAAACATATTTTTTTTATCATTTATCCTCTGACTTTTCTATTAAAATCTATCATCAATTTTTAAATATTTAATTTTTTTCACTTTCGTTTCTTTTTTGATAAACTACATAATTTATCGTTATCTGCTAATATATCCAGTTGTTTCATTTGGAGAACAATTTGTTTATCTCATGCGTTTATTACATAAAGTTTTTCATAATTTTGTATGTTATAGTAGAAATATGGAGAAAATTGACACAATATTGATAGTAAATTTCAAAATTATTGATTCATGGAGTAAAAATTTGGATTTTAAATTTTTCTCAGGCGATATGGATTTCAATGCCTTATCAATTGTTTCACAGAATGTTTCAGATTTCTTAGGGATTTATTGAAAAACAAACTCATATTATTCGAAAATGTAGATTTACTTTGATTTTAGAGGTATGGATTAAATTTGGGGGAAATGGTAAGAAAATACTACAAATCAAGATGATAATATTAATTTTTTGAGCAAAATTTGTTGTCAGAACCTTTTTTTCAATGTATGCCGAACAAATACAATTCAGACTTTCTTATGGTTATTAGACGTCTATAAAAACAATATCGTAATTGGATTCCCCCAATTAAAGAAAAAGAGAGATAGAAACATTCACTAAATATATTATTCCCAAATTTAGTGGAATTTTTTCCATCTGATGAACCGTAAACTTTCTTCGGAAGCAAATTAGGAAATATATAATTTTTTTTGTATTCAAAAACTGGTTATATATAGGAAAATTATTATAGTCTATAATGTCAAAAACTGAAATTAAATGCTAAGAAGTAAAATTTTGAATAATACTACAAAATTGGACAAAAATTAAGCCTAGGAAACAACGAATGAAATTATAGTAAACTACAAAGGAAATGGAAAACTTTGAAATAAGCAATTATATGTATATATATATTGCATTTGAAAGTCTTTCCAAAAGGGTGTCTTTTATAAAGTAGTGAAATGCTGTTGCTGACTGCTCTACTTCTCTTGATACGTGAGCTTAGATAACCTCTTCGAAAGAGATTATGAAAAGTAAAAGTGGAATTTTTTAGGCTCGATGGCTGTTTTTAGGATATTTAAAATGTGATTAAGAATATTTTAAGTAAAGTCGTATACTGTGTTGAAAATAGGAAATTTGAATTAGATATAGTAATTGTCTCTAGTTTTATTTTATTACTGCTTGAAAATGACCCACGAAAAAAATATATGCGATTTGTTCTCTAATACATCTAAGAGTACCATCTTATCTTTTATTATGTAGAATATAGAATAGAATTCCTGCTTATAAGTAATAAAAATATCGGTTTTGGACTTTAAAAAAAAATCAGATCCCCTTCTTCCCATTTCTTTTAACATTCAAGCTGAGATTCTTCTACATGTTGTTGTTTTTTGGAATCAACCAAACAGTTACTTTAATTCTTTATTTCACTTTAAATGAATAATTATACTAATCTATCGAACAAATATAATTTGCATTACATTACATAAAAAATAACATCATCCTCATTATGATCTTTAAAGAAAGGTCGACATTTCGAAGTGTCTCACATACGGCTTAGAATTGAATGTAACTTAAAATGTGATACGCGAATAAATGCAGTGGTTGTCGAGCACTGATATGGATATACGCCCAGGAAACATCAAAACGCATAATTAAGATTTATGAAAATTTTCTAATCTTCTGCCAGTTGAGAGATGCTGTTTCGTAGAATAAATAAAAATGAGTAAAAACATAGGGTGCTTACAAAATGATGATAAGGTTTTAAAATTATATAACTGCAAAAATATATTCTGTGGTAATAGGAATAAAAAAAGAGATATATTTCATTGTTACTTTCCTACGTACAATTTTTCATATGAGCCACCAGATAGAACAAGAAATTATTTTCATATTCAGAGTAATTGGAAAAAATGATGGTTTATTTTCAACGTCAAAAACATCAAATTGGTGACAAATCTTCAGAAAGTTTTTAGTATTTTGGAATATGCGAAATTTCCAACATTTATTTCAGGGCAGAGAGCATTCGGAAGAATATATGGATCTCATATGCTCGGCCCATTTATTCCACCAATGCAAGAATATGAGTTGTGTAAAAGAATGAGTACTATTAGACCAAATGCAGTGGTTGTGCAAATGAAAACTCTATCCACAAAGTAGTGGATAGAGTTTGAGACTGTTTGAGACACCAGTAATCAACACTTCTCGCTATTGTGAACAAGGTAGTCCACAACAAAGTGTTTGAAAGATTTACGTTTCTAAGTCTCTCCCGCATTTGGCACGAACATCGATTATAACATGCTCCAACGTCATAGATGTCTGCCGAGTAGCAAAACTTGGACATGTAAAAATTTGAACTGAAAGCAAAATTGAAAAGCTTCCTCTTTTATGAGGCCTGATACTAATTTTGTATTCGTGCTGTATATTGATGAAAACGAAATAATTTTTGTTATTCAGCTTAAATTTGTTCAAAACGCTGCCAGATTGTTCACCCATTGTATCGAAAAATATTTTTACTCAAGTTATTTGGATTTGTATGCATCTCAAAGAATAAATTGAAAAGGGTATGTGAAATTTTCATAATTACTCATTTATAACCGTTAAAACTAGTTAAAGTTAAATGAATATCATTACAAATATTATTTTGTAGGAATTTATATAATCAGAATTATAAAACATATGTTTATGGGAAAATATCATATATAACAAAAGATAATAAAGCAATAAATATACCATTTAGGTTTCATTGGTTTCAGAAGAAAAAAGCTGATCAATTCGTTTTGAATTATTTCATTACCTATTTCTGCATTCATATAATTATTTTTTCCCCATCACCAAAAGCTACAGTTAAAAACACCTTCATCTTTTCCAAAAATAATTTGAAAGATATCAAATGATTATGAAAAAAAAAAGAAAAAGGAATTTTTCTTTCCAATTCTTCCATAATATATCCTTGTCATAATTCACTTTGCCATTTTATGAAATTATCTGGGCATTCATCTCTGAGATTATTTTAATCCACACGCAAGAGAGAGTAATTCAATCCTTACAGTTAATAAAGTTAAAAATCACCAATTTATAGAATTTAACGTCCTCTTAAACAAATGACTAGTTCTGAAAACGATAATGATAATACAAAAACAAAATTACATAGTCATTAATTAATTAAATAAATCCTTGAGAATATTTGGATGGATCAGAGCAATTTTAAGCGTTAAAAACCGTAATTCTGTTCATAGATCAAATATTATTCTTATGTTATCCATATTTAATGCTAGATCAAAAATATTTTTTGAGGTTTTACTTCCCCTAATTTCAGAATATTATTTTTTCAAGAGTATTTAAAAAAATGGACATGTTTAAACTTTTTTGTGTTAAATATGTATAAAAAACAAAATTATTAAAAAAATATTCTATGCAAATTTTTGTAAAGAACATATTTAGCTACCAAAGTGTTAACTTTTTTAACAAATATTAAATTATTCAATTAGTTATTAGAATCAAAGCAAAAGATAAAATAATTATTTAATTATTCAGTTAAATATAATTTAAGTAAATAGTAAATTATTGTAGTGGGCAAGAATATTATTTTCAGTTATTAAAATTAAAGCAAATGACATATTACTAAATTTGAATACATTTTAAGCCAAATGTGATTATTATTTTTGGAAAATGATTTTGAAAAGAGGACGGGTGACTAATTTAATTATAATAATTATATTAAAGGACCTAAGACATTGTCCTTTTGGTTGATAAAGCTTTTTTGATTTATAAATAGAAAGTAATACATATATAAATATGTCTGAATTTGAAACAAAATTCTTTACTTGTGGACGAAAATAGCAGATATGCAAGACATAATGAGTTTGATGTGATAAAATAAAAGTGCTTTAAAAATCACTTCTATTTTCAAAAACCTCCTACTTTTAAATCAAGTAGATAGTCAAATACTATTGAACTTTTTTAATAAAACGCTTCTCAAAGGATATTTTAAATTAGAAATTTCATTACATATTAAGCTCTTTCTTGTATTATCAAGATTAAATTATCTACTTGAATTTAAAAAAAAAAGCTCGAATTAAATGAATTATATTAACCAAATGATTGATTCAGAAAATACATATCTTTTCCTTAGAGTTCCTTAAATAGCTCTTTTACTTTATTATAAAATATTTCTATACATTATTCAATCATTCCGGGGGAGAATTTGTATCATTTCTCTTAAGGTGGGACTTCAAAAAAAAAAAACGCCTCGCTTTCTTTCGAGTATGTGGGAGGTAAGGAAGAGGGGTCAACGCACCAGAACGAAGTATCAAGATATAGATTTTCTGGTGCGTTTCACACGTGGAACACGTGACTTGATACTTGACGAAAAGTCTGCCATTGGAAATTCCATAAATCATCCATTCTGAAATGTCAAAGCGCCATTTTCCCTTGTCGGTTTCGCCAACGTTTTGGCAGAGAATTATTGCATGGAATATTGAATTCTCTCGCGTCTCCTAATTGATTGCATGGAATTAAAACTAGTTTCGAATGGATTTTGTGAAGTTTTATTCTTTTAAAAGGTTTCGATAATGATGATTGATAGGTTGACGCTTTATTAAGTGTTTTTATAAGTTCTCGAAGTTTTATTCTTCAATTTCCGCTGAAGGTGAAATGTACATTTAACGCATCCTCGCTCTTCTTCTTTATTATTATTATTTTTTTTTTAAAAAAAAAATGCTTTTTCGTGAAGGATTATATGAAGTATTTTTTTTCTACAAGAGATAATTAATAAGATTCTTGAAAGTTATACATTTAATGTTTTCGAGGGAATTATCCTAACTTTATAATAATTTCAATTAGATTTTTGTTTGCAAGTATATAGGATTAATAAACAGAGAATATTTACAAAGTTATATGGTAATTTACTGGTTTGAATTTTTTTTCTTCATATAATATCTTTATGAAATAAAGAATCCAGGCGAACTTAGTGAAAAGCGAAACTGTCATAGTTCTCATATTATAAAAGAATAAGGTCAAAAACGCTTCAATGAAATGTAACTTAGTTGTTGATACTTTGCTCTTTTGCTGCTATTTCAAATTTATGTATAGTTTCCTTTTTGAAAGTGCTTCGTTAAGATAACTTCTTCAAATATAGGTGAGCTGGGATTAAATATAATGTTCTTTATATAATGTTTTAAAATAAAACAAAATACAGCGAAAATGTTGATGTCTTACATTTTTAATAAAATATAAGTACAAAAGATAAATAAGTCAAATTTCCATATTCTTCCGTACTTAGGTTTCAACAATTTTAAATCAAACTTTATCTAGTTTATATTAGATATTTATAGTTTCCTTGCAAAAATTGCTATGTATTTTACATTAGAGAAATGGGGATTTTAATTTTTTTTGAATGTTTTAAATGTATAATTTAAGTGCATTAAATGCAATTTTGAAATTCATTAAAAATCAACTCATTTTGTTTTGAAATATTTCACGCTATGTATGTTTTTATTTAAAATAGTGTTTAAAAACATTCTGATGAAAACTTTATAAATAGCATACTTTATGAAAAATTCTGTTGGAAAAATCATTAATTTTTATGTGGCATGACGACAAAACGTATTTTTCCTTCTTTGAAAATTCTTGTTTGAATTCAATAAAACATATCCGACAATAACAATTATAGTAGAATTATTTGAATAAAGAACAAAAGAATGTATTTAAATAATTTCCTTAGAAATATTTGTGAACACATGGATTAAAATATTAAGACGCTCAAACTGCTGGGAAAAATTAAAGGTAGCAAAATCAATATCATAAACACGACCTACCTAAGAAAAAAATCCGAAGGAACCATTATTGTGAATTTACATGATTTATGGATTCTTTTTATGGCGGTTTTGCCAATCATTCTTTACGTAAATCTAAAAGCGAGTATAAGTTAATTAAGAAAACATAAATGGTTTACTCATATTCGAGATAGAAACGTTTTAGTATTTACGGCGCATTTTAATTAGTCTCATGAGAACGTTGAATGCACGTTTTCACTTTCTTCACGACTATTTAATAGGTCATTAATTTATAAACGATTCACGTATTTCATCGATGAATATATAAGAGCCTGAAAAATGAGACGGAGAAAGTGAAAAAAAAAAAGATACATTTTCTTTCTTTATCAGTACAGTATTAGGTTTAATTATATGGTAATTATGTAATTAAATGCATAATTTGCCTGAGAATAAGTTATAAGTTGATCGATTATTTAAAACTTGACAAGATGAATATATTTTAGCTTAAAATTTATTGATTAAGTCAGTTTTTAGGAGTTCTTTTTTTAGTTCTTTCACAAGATTCTTAGGGGATAAAGAATGTGAAAATAACTCACAATGAAGCTCATGATGTCCAGAAACATAAAATTTTACATATGTTAATCTTTTGCTGCTTAATATTTTCTTTCTTTTCACAGAAAAGGATTAAAACAATACTTTAAAAAATTGAAAGTGGTTTAAAATATGCAAATTCTGTGTGACGCAAAACCTTTCCCTCTAATTTTTGAGGAAGAAAATGCTGAAAAGTTTACTGAAAATTTTTATTTTCCATTCTGACATTATTTTTATTACCCCCTCCCCGCACCACAACCATAAATTTCAAACAAAAATCGAAGTTCCATTCAATGAGGAAGTTAATGAGGTTTTAATTTTGTGTGTACCTTCCTCCCCAAAATTGAAATTTTTAATGAAAAAATAATATATTGAGAATTATCCATAAAAAATAAATTCGAGAGATTACATTTATTAATAATAAGAAATGATAAAAAATAATATTGAGAGATCATGTTGATAAAAATAATGTTGAAAGAGAGAAAGAGAGAGATTACATTTCTTAAAATCAAAATATTCTTATCCAATATTTGGATAAGTGTATCTTGGTTAATGAAGATGATGTTAAGAAATATATCTATACGTAAAATATAGATATTATTCGTATTTTAAGACTTATAAAATTGAAATTCCTTTAAGAAAATATCCTGAGTGTTGTTACTTCATAAATATATCGAAGTGTGAATTAATTTTTGCTAACTAATTTATTATTTTATGTTGTTCAATATGTAGCTTTAGAAAAATTTTATTGAAAAGAATTCAAATTTTCAAAAATTATCCTGTGGGAAGTTTCCCCTATGACTAATTTGCCGAAATTAAGATCCACTTTTTATATGACCAGTCCTCTTTTTATTAATGCATTGTAGACATTACTAACACAAAACATTAAATTGAACATCATAGTTTTAGATGAATAAAATGTATATTTATGAACCCTTTTTTAGCGTCATTTTCATAAAAGGTCATTTAAAAAAACGAGAATCTTTTTGAGAGAGAGATCACATTTTAGAGCTTTTTACGGTTATTTAAGTAATTTTAAAGATTATTAAGAATGTATTTATTGAATCAAAGCATCAAAGTCGATCGAAATTTTTGTTGTTGTTGTTGATGGACAACATTCTAAAAACTTTGCAATAATCCTTTGACCTAATGCAATGACGAAGGTAATCAATATTTTAATTAGATTTTAAAATATCAATTTATGCAATTATTTTCCTCATGACGATGTCATTATTTTAAAGTCATTTGAAATATTCTTCAGAATATTTCGAGTGTTTTTAGATCATTACTACCCAACTCCTATTATGACTCAATAAAATTTTTGGCAAGTTATCAAAGATTAAGTTTAATTGCCATTCTCGAGAGAAAAGAAAAAAAAATGTCGAAATGGACTAGATTAAAAAATGATAATAATGTTTCTTATGTTTAATAATAATAATTTCAAATACAAGTATTTTTAAATTTTTTTATTCCAAATAGGAATTGTATATTTTTTTCGCAGAAAAATAATGTTTCTTAAGCTTAGCAATAATAATTTCAAAATACAATTAAATTTTTTTTTCTAAATAGGACTTTACACTTTTCTCACAGAAGAATCGTGTTTCATTTGGTTAATAATAACAATAATTTCAAAACACTCTCTCTCTCTCTCTCTCTCTCTCTCTCACACACACACACACACACACACACACACACACACACACACACACACACACACGCACCGCACACACACACACACACACACACACACACACACACACACACACACACACACACATTTATTTAAATTTTATTCTGAATAGTAATTGTACTATACACACAAAAATATCACGAAGAAGGACTTCTTAAAAGTGAGCATTAAAAATATGAAATGGATTTTATTCTTCTTATCTCGAAGGGGAAGAAACACACATAAGAATATTTTTTTTCCAAATTTTTTTGCATCTTTTTGAAGCAAGAACTGGAAAAATTTCCCATTCATCTTTCAAATATTTCAGATTGTTTTATTAAACTCGCTTCTTCTGAATAAGAATTAATATTCCTTATATATCGGAATATATCTGAAACAAAAATCAATTACCTAAATAATTTTTTCAGAAATTATTTGGAAAATAATTTTAATTTAAAAAGCAAGCGAAATTTTGGTTTTTGATATGTGAAACTTTTTAAAAAAAAACGTAATCTCAGTATTCTAAAACGGAATGCTATTACAGACAGCATTAAAAAACATTGTACGAGTTGACTATTTTACATCTAGTGTAATAGCTAAAGAGGCAATGCTAAATTTTTTGATCACTGGAGAGTTTGAATACAGCAGACGATACTTAAAAGCTAAATTTTTACTGTTTTACTTTGGCCAGCTACTGAATCTTATGTTCCATGAAAAATCAGATCACCATGAAAAATAATTATGATAAAAATGCAAACTTTGCTCGTGAATAACTATAGGATAAAATAAAACCTTTATAAAAAAGGGGGTAAAACATTTAGTGAAGCTATTTTCGAGTGTAACACCTGTCAATGGCATATATAAATGGACAATAAGCATAGCACATGGAGTAATATAATTAGTTAATTGCGCTAAAGATGTGTAATTTGGAAAGAAGCCAAGCATTGATTAATCATTGATTTAATCTCTCTTGGCATCAACAAGCACTTCTAATAGATGAACAAGCACAATTTCAGATAATAGTTGGAGCTAGAAGTTTATTATAATCGATATGGGAAAAACACTATGAGTCTGAATTACAGACAGCTTGGTGATCGATAAAACGCTTAACTGTTGTTGAAATTAGGATACGACTAGGATTTGTCCTCATTTTGTACCATACAATTTTTCTTCATTTAATTCATTTTTTAATTTAGGATTGCTTCGTGGAAGTTCAAATTCTGTTAAAATATTAAATTGTTTCAAATATCTAAAGCGCTTAAATCGTTCCAGGAGTATCATCATGAAAAATAAAATTATTATTGGAGTTAAACATACCTTAACTTTAAGTTAACATTTTGCTTGTGAGGACAATATGAGTTTTGCAATTTAATAGTTTAGGATACTTTTGGATTACTACATTTTTTTGAAATTCAAATTACTTTCGATGGCTATAAATAATGGGAAATAATTATAATGAAAGCAAACATTAACACAAAAGGAATGTTTCTTTCTATTGTTTTCAATTGAAACTCTTGACAGAAGCTAATAGATTACAGGAGTATGACAGATAAATTGATTGAGAAAAAATCAATATATTACTCTTCTTTTATTTTAAGGACTGTTTTTTCCTAGAGAATGTCAAATGTAATTAAAAAAAGCATGATTTTTTGTAATTTATTTTTAAGATTTGAATCTTAAATTTCTTAGTAATATTAATGCTAGATAGCACGACAATGAAATAACGAAAAACTGAAAAAAAAAATAGAGTAACTGAAAACCAAAACTTTTTTATGAAAGTTTCTGAAACTTCTAAATATCTCTCCTATAAAATATAAAAGTCACTTTTGACAAATATTCCACATATCACCAAATTAGGTTTTAAAACTTGTTTTTGGCTTTCCATCAGATACCAGATGAAAAAAGAACCAAACCCATAACAATCGGCATAATTGTAACTTTCTAATCTCTTTTCATCAAATAATGGCAGAGTTTTGTGATATGACGAGGAAAATTGTGATAATTTTGTCATTGAAATAATTGAATTTGTTCGTTAAGACCCCTGGAATCTTTTATCAGTTTGAAAAAGAATTATATTAATATGTTATTCAGTGTTTATGTAACAAATTATTTTTCAATTTATGATTAATGCATATATTTTTCATGTAAATGATAGAGTGATGCTTTTACATTAATTACATGCTATATTTACTTTGAAAACAAGATAGAAAAATGTCTTTCTCTTTTGCATCTGTTTTGATACTGAGTGAATATCACTATGAATGATATGAGGGCCGTCCAATAAGTCCTTAGAAATTCCAATAGATGGCGCTCGTAGCATCGAAAATGGTTCGTTTTTAGTAAGTATGATGACTCACTAGACAGCTGTCTTAGTTTCAGTTCCACGTATTCGTGATCTGATATCCTTCTCTCCTAAAAAATTATTTGTCATAACTCTTCTGGCTGGCGACACCATCCTTGCCTTCTTTGGAGCAGAATCGCCGGAAGCAACCCAACGTTTTGATTTTTGCTTGATTTCTGGTGTTTTATGATGAATCCAGGTCTCACCGACAGTGACAACTTGACGCGGCATCAATTAAATTTTTATTTGGCCAAATCAAAACTAACAGATGAATCAATGTGAAATTTATTTCAACTATATCTAACACATGGCAGCACCCAGTGATAACAACAATTTTGCTTAATGATGACACCTGTCTTCAAGTACAAATACTTTTTGAATGATCTTATATGATCCTTGATATGCTAAAGTTTGTCCGAGATATCTAACTGCGTAAAATCTCTTACGATTGGTATCTATTGCATATAAAATTCGACTTTATTTAAACTTCCACGTATGTTCGTTCTCCCATTTTATTCAGTTAGCTAGAATATCTGTATACCAGACATTCAAATTTTGATATACAGTAGGATACATAAGTGATTTAAAAGAGTTATATGAATCATTCTAAAGAGAAATTGTTCGAAACCTCCAGTATCAAAATCCTTTCTGATAAATGAACAGATTTCAAAAACCCTATATTACGATAAGCTTTAACGACTCAGTTACGGTATAACACTAACTGAATAGCGACTAATTTCTAATGGGAAATGTTGCTACAATTTTAAAAATAATCTCTAGGAGATTCCAATGATGTGTTTTCAATACCTTAAAGGCTATCTTCTGCATTAAAAATTTATTATTTGGGGTTCTCATAAGTTAAGAAAAAAATATCATATGGTGTATAAGATTTCTAATTACGTTCAATAGAAGTAATTATGAAAAAATGCTTGAAAGCTCTGTACACACACACACACACACACACACACACACACGCACACACACACGCACACACACGCACACACACGACACACACACACACACACACACACACACACACACACACACACAATTCACAATTAGTAACAAATCACGAAGAATTAGTTTATAAATGCGATCATTATACTGCCAATATAACGGACATTTTTCAATATATATCGTTACAAATATCCTTTTAATATTATCTCGTTAGCCCTTCATTTCTTTCCGGGTTTTTAAAAGTCATTAGGAAGTTACAATAACCATAATTTATATTTTATGCTTCCAAAGAAGCAATGTCATTTCTTTCCCGCAATAATCCATTTTTGATGTCTAGTGATATTTAAAGTCATATTTATTGAATCCATTATAATCCATTTCAAGCTATTAAATGTAATAATTTTTAAACGGAATTCGATATGTATCATTTTTTGCTACCCTTGTTAAGTAATTGTAATAAAAAATGGGCCTGCATGTGTATGATTTTACTCAATTTAAATCATCGTCTAAAGATTTACTGAAGACGGACATTGTATTTTAAAATTACGGCTAAATGATGCTATTCATTGCTGACTTCTGTACCTTATTGGTCATGGATGTGAGTTCATGGTCGATGTTGTTTCCGCCGATTCGGGGATTTCAGATTGATGCCTTTTAAGACACTTCGTGTAGCGGCACGTTTAAACTGTCGAGGTTCAAAGTCCTCGTGTCGGGAAGATATGGAAATCTAAGAAGTGGGCTGCCATCTCATAGGTGTCTTTTCGTCATGGATGGTTCAAAATTAAAAGTAAAGAAAAGGCCATACCTCCTGAAATCCATGGTAGAAATGTCGATGTGTAAGAAAACTCGCGCTTTATGCTTTCCATTGGAGTGCCTTCAAGAAGTTCACCACTTGCTCTCCGGCCAACACATTGCATAATGAAATTGCTAATTTAGATGTTCTCTATCACCCTTTAAATTTTCCCCCATAAGTTTCGAAACATCCTGTATATGAAATAAAATTTCATTAAAAATAACAAAATAGCTGATATTTATTTGAAAAAATTATAGAAACTAAATTAACTGAATAGAATTCTATATGAAATTAAGATTAACTGCATGCAAGTGTTTTAGATTTAGAAGAAAAATGAGCATATTTTTTATTTAAAAAAGTGCTCATGGATTTCAAGAGATATTGATAGAAAATATCTTAGCAAGTAATTTCCCCCACACAATACATGGGCGGAGAGAAAGCGGTGAACCACTTGGCAGCACTGTAATGGAACCAGGAAAAGGCCATGCCTCCTGAAATCCACGGTAGAAATGACGATGTGTAAAAAAACTCGCACTTTATGCTTTCCATTACAGCGGTGTTTAGTGATTCCCCGATTTCTTTCCTCCCATGCATTGCATGGTAAAAATTGCTTGTTTTGATGTTTCTATCACCCCTTAAATTTTTGCTCATAAGTTTCGAAACACCCTGTATTATACATATACAATTAAAATTCCATTTTGTATTGAAATGAAACAAATTGATTATTTAGCTATTGATTCTAAATTTAAAACTACAGCATAGTTATTTTCCATAACTATATGAAATTATATAATATTGTTGCATTTTTATAAAGGGAAAAATGTTCGGAAACGAACATTAATCAATACAACGTTAAAGTACTATATGTATTTGAGGTATATTTTGTATCATTGGTATTTTTATCCAATACTTACTCAGTTTCATCATCTTTAGATTTCTAAGAAGATAGATAAAGTAAGAATAAATTTCAATTCTCGAAGAAAAAACATACAAAAGGTAAACACTTTAGAATCAGAAATATTCAGAAAATATTCAAATAACAAAGAATCAGGTTTTATTTTCTTCTAAAAATTTTTTTGTTGTGGTTCAAAGAAGATATTGAAAAGATTCATCCGACAAAGATTCTTATAACATATAACTGAATCCTTTGAAAGGGGCTGTGTTAGGCCTTTTTTTTTTCGGAATGTTGAAAATGGGGAAAAAATAGGGGAAAGGTTTTATTTATTTCTTCAAATAAATAACATCCAAAAAATTTCTTCATTCCGGAAATCGTTAGATACACAAAAAGGAAAATGTTCGGAGAAAACCTATTCTTTTCTATAAAAACGAGGACAGAAACGAAATAATTCAATTTAAACTGATAGCTCTTTCCTATGATGAATGTTATTAATGGAACGAAGCTAAGAAGAGCTATGGTATTGATTTATGATTTCATTTCAACTCAATAACTTATCATTTATTAGATAAGTACTGAAAATACAATGGTTTGTGGAGTAAATATTGGAAATACTCATACAATAGTATCATGTAAATTGTTTGAATTGTTTTTCTTAAGAAATATGTAAATCTTTCGCAAAAAGAATTCTGTAGTAATTCTAATAAATGTTACATAAGGAGTTAGACAATCTTCTATTCGATTATTTCTATAAATATTTATTTTAAGTAAATGAAAGTATGAATTCATTGCCTTAGTATTAATGGAGTAATGTGATTGTTTATTCCGTGGAACTGAGAAGCAACACGTGGACTGTAGGTGACAGACCTCGCTATTTTGAACCTCGGTCGAGTGACGAGGATGGCACATAAGTTGGCACCTCCCTCTCCAACCTTACGCTTCACGCCAATGGGAGGACTTGGTACCTAGATCACATTTAATGTGCTATACGGTGGACCTTAAGAGGCATCAGGGCTCGAACATGTAACTCGATAAAATCAACGTCGGCCGCGAGTCAGCAACCATGACTAACACATCGATCAATAACTCCCGAGACTAACATTGAAAACAACATTTTTTTTGCAAAATTTTTTTTTATTCATCAACATAACACCTTTTGTTAATCACCTTTTAGGGTGATACAATCGTTCCAACGCTTTTCCGAATTTTTTTCTTTTTTTTTTCGCAAGAAATCTTTTTTGTTGCGAGTAAATAGCGATAAACAGCTTTCTGAATCATCGACTCGTTGCTGTTTTTGTTCCATCGAAAGCAATCGCGGCACCCACTTGGAAAAAACCTTTTTCACTTCACTTCAAAAAACCTTTTTCCTGGTCCGATCGACTTAAAATTTTGACACGTTTCAAGCAAAGGTTAGTACTCTAGAAAGACCTGGTTACTGGTTTATTACGAGCGCCATCTCTGGGTTAGTCTCGGGAGTTATTGATCGATGTGTTATTATGACTATTAGGTTACTACGTGTCAGTGGAATAAGTAGATATCTTAGAAAAATAAACAAGTTGTAATAACGGAAAAAATAAAATATATAAGGTGAAATTATCAAGTCGTTTTAAAATTCGAATGAGATATTTTTGAGGCTCAGTAAGATATATTTGTATTTGAACAAAGTATTTTTGAGTTTGATCCAAACGTTTCTGAACCTGCGTGTGAATCAATAAGAGATAATCTTTTGCTTTAATTCTTTTAATACACTTTTCGAATGAGAATTCGACTCTGAATATAATATCATTGTAAACTATTTATCATAAACAGAAATTATTGTAAAAATAACAACGAATGAATAATTCGATTTTTTCCCTTATAATTGCAATTCTATTATCCGTCTTTAGCCACACAACAAGGACTTAACTGGAAACGCTTTTTTTTTTTAGTTAGATAAATGTTTTTATATTGCTGGATTGTAACTTCACAAGCGTACAGAAAATAGAATGCATCAATGCTTAATTCAATTTGCATCAATCAGTTTTTCTGTATAATATATGTTTTGTATTTGGTGTCTTGTAATTATATATAAAAATGTAATTCCATTTATACACTGCATTAAAAAATCCCGTATTTATCAAATCGTTATCTTGTAGAAAAAATTAATTGCAGATTCACTATTCCGATAAACTTCTAAGAAATGCTGCCGGAGTTTATGCATGAGACTCTTAAGAAATCAGACTATAAACCTAATCATTTCCTTCCTCAGAAACGTATTTACAACTCTAAATTTGAGATGGTAACAAAAAGTAAGCCTCTATTTGTGGTACGAATCTTGTAAATGTAGAGTATTCTATATAAGATGCCAGTTACAGCATAACTATATCTAAACCCTTACCCAAACTGAGTTTATCACTATCAACGTCAGCGACCGTACATTAAAATGGTAACAATGCCACAAAATGGCCTCAACTAGAATAATCTTTCCTGTAGTCTTATCTTTTACCTCTACTCTTGATAACTTAAGTGACTGCGGTAGTCTAGTGGTCATGGTCGCGACTCGTGGACAGCGTTGTTTCTGTAAAGTCGTGGGTTCGCCCTGACGTCACTGAAACGGGGCTGATTTACGTTAGTCCAAGTCCTCCGAAGTTCCAAGTCCTCCCGTTTGCATGGCGTGGGAGTTTGGAGAGGGAGGTGCTAGCTCAGGTGTCGTCCACATTACTTGACCGAGGCTCAGAAATCCGTCAATAGCTTCTTAGTGTTGCTTCTAAGAGCGATGTTAATAAATAATAAATCAATGTCGAAGCAGAATATTATTCATCAGAATTCATTCTTCTCTGAAAAAAATAAATAACAATTCAATAAAAGGTTGTTTAACATTCCGTCTTAGAGTTCATGGTTTTAATAGTATATAAAAATCATTGATAGGTAAAATTTGCTTTCATAAATAGACGTTTTTTTTTTTTTTTTTTTTTTATCTCAATCAACAGAAAGTATTTTTCTTTTTGATGTAATTTCGGAAAAAGGAGCAAGGATTGTTAAAATCTTGAAAAACTTATCTGTGGCTAAAATATTTGAAATTAATTTAATATTATGCTTTAAGTCAATGTACGAAAGAAAAGATATAAAAAATATGTTACAAGCCTGAAAAAAATGAGTTTTAGGTTAATTTGTTTTAAATTAACGTCGCATTAGAAGCTATATAAGAGGTATTGGAGACAGATAGCATAATTTGTAACTACTATCAGTAGACTATGATAACATTGGCTCATCTGTGTTTCAACTCATATCAGCTTCTACGTGTGGGTTTTAAGCTCTGTCGTATTTTAAATACACAAGCTCCGTTACATAGCGGCCTTTGGAAAGACAAGACCCAAACCTCCTGCCAATCAAGAAACAAGGCTAGAAAGGTTTTCAAAGTACACTCTCATACATTAAGGTTAGAATAAAAGAGTTGGTGATTATAGGAATTAGATTCCAAAAATATGGCAAATATTAAAGTAAGATAGCCCTTTGACTAATATTTGTACAATCTATCCGAGGAGCGTAAGAATTTTTTTTATCTCACTTTGTGTAACAATGCAATAGTTTTTCCATTAATGAATGAAAAAAAAAAGACTAATACTCAGAGAATATTGTCTTTATTTCACTCACCACCTACGAATCACATTTTTTTTTTAATCTTATCCTTTTTCCAATCACCCATTCAATTGTAAATTGCATATTTTTTTACTCAGACTATTAGGTTTACAAACTAGTATGAACGCAACCCATTAATTAAATAAAATACTAATTCAATAAGATTATACGAGATACTGTCCATTAAGATTGCTACACTAAGAAGAAATGCAAATAATACAATGATTACATTGGATAATATATTACACTAGAAATAACAAGTAATTAAATTTTTCAATTAATTTGGAAACAATAGATCCTGAGAAATCAGTACCCCGAATCAGTACCACTTCTGGCTGCAAAAACAGCTCTTATACACCTGGGCATTGATTCAAACAGAAAATGGATGGCATGTACAGGTACAACTGCCCATGCAACTTCAACACGATGCTACAGTTCAACGACTGTAGTGATTGACGTATGGTGAAGAGCCAATCGCTTGGCAGCCATTGACCAAACGTTTTCTATTGTTGAGAGATCTGGATAACGTGATGGCCAGAACAGAAGTCGAACATTTTTTATATCAAGGAATTGTCTGTACAATACCATCTACATGCGGTCGTGCATTATCCTGCTGAAACGTAGCATTCCGCTGGGCTCGAAAAAAGTGTAGAGCCCTTTGGCCTTATCACACTAGAAATGAAACGACCATTGCTCAATGTGCCGTCAATGCGAACAACGTGTATCTAGTGGCATCTCATACCATCACTCCAGGTGATGGGCCAGTATGATGACGTCGAATGTGCACTAGTAATGTGTGTTCTCCGTGATGGATGTGGATGCGACCGTCATGAGATCGTGAAAAGACGACGTCATGCCATTGCTGCGTCCAATTTCGTCGTTGACCACACCATTAAAGGCACTTCTGTCTGTGCTGTAGCGTAAAAAGGTAGCCTAAACCATGGTCTCAGAGCTGATAGTCCATGCTGCTGCAAAGGTCACCAAACTGTTCGTGCAACCACTTTTTGTCTTGCAAGCGATTCAGGGCTAGTGACATGGCTGTACGATCCATTAAAGCCTTTTTGGAAGCATTTCAGCTTTTTCGGCTGTTAATGATAAAAGGGCATTGAGATCCAGCCTAGAATATCCTGAATTCATCGATTCCGGATTCTGCAAACATAGGATTCCAACCTATGCAAGCAGCAATACGATAAACCGAAATTCCTGTAGGCTACGATTTGACCTCTATCAAAGACAGAAACTTGCTGGTGAGCAATTTTACTTCTTATACAAGGCATCACAACTTTTCACCAGGCAACAACATTCAAAAGCAATTTATGTATGAGAATCCTGCTGCACAGTTTCTTCATTAAACACATTGCAAGTGCTTCATTAAACACATCGCATGCTTTTCGTGAATGCATTGAAAAATTAATCATTTGCATATAACAGCATCTTCTTCGTGTTGTGTAAATTCCACATTTGTAGCGTACTGGTTTTTTTTTGGTGTAGCGATTTTAATGGCCAGCAGTGTATATGAAAAAACTTACTGCTACATTCAGATATAGCGAAACAATATAAACGATTGCGCAGGCTGTAAAATAATATTGATCAGAGAACTTTCTGCATTAAATCAATAACTTCACTATTACATTTCGAAATTCAAAGAATTTTCTCCATTTTTATTTAAGTTTGTAAAGAAAGTTATCGAGTTATTGCGTTTGCTTGAAAGATTTCCAGAAGCTTGGTTCTTATGCTAAAACATTCATATTACTCGTAATTTCATTCTTCTTTAGAGGTATAAGAATTTGCGAATAATTAGTATTTAGAAAAAAATTAGTCATAAAAATTAGTCATAAAAAAAGCACGATATTTCTTTGTAGAATATCATAACAATGTTGAATATTTGTAGTAAGGGGAATAATATCTTTTACTTAAGAATTATGATTTCTTCGCACGCGAACCATTTTTTTTTGGTCATTAAAAGTACACATTAGCAATTCAATGTGGTAGGTTTCCCAGAGTTCTCAGAAATAATGAAAACCCATATTAAGGTCAATGTAAATATAACACAGATTTAAACCTGACATTTATGAACATGAAATAATTCAGGTTCTTTTTTTATTGTAGGGAAAAAACACATACAAAAACTGATTCAATTACTACAGGTGAAATAATTGTTTTTTTTTTATTCATAACCATCATATTATCGTAGTCCTAATAAAAATAATAATATTCTTATAGTCCTACTTTTTATGAATGATTTCCAAATTATATGTAAATTATTAGATATCTTGATGAAATATCTTAAGACATTAGAGTAAAACGATAGCTTAATAGAGTTTTTTTTAGTAGGTTTACTATCATAGCTATCCAACTTTGTTTAAAATGAATTTCAAGTTATGTCATTCAAATATAATATTTAATAATGTTACAAAAAATTCTGTGCGCCCCTGTTGTCTATCTAAGACTTTTATCAAAGAATTTGAAAAACTATTTTTTTTCTTTGTAACATAACTACATATAACAACCAGTGGTATAGTTTCATATAAATATTTTACATCGAAGTTGTAAGAAATTCATAAGTTTTTCTATTTTCTTTTCTTTTAAATCTAAAAACTTTTGTTAGATGCAAACAAATTTTTTTTTTTCAAATCTTTCAAATATTTAAATAAAATAAAAGAAGTGGGGAGAACTGAGACTAAAATTTTTTAAAATTAATTAAACTGCTTTTTTAAATTAAGTTTTGGAACAAATTTTGAGAAACTGTTAAACTGTGATCATAGAAATAAATTTCCCCCATTTAACCTAAAGTTGCTAACATTTTTTTTAAAAAAACATTTGAAAGAAGAAAATATCAAATTTGAATGCAGAAATGCTTGATACGTTTATCGTGTCCTTATATGATTCATATTAGGATGCATATATAATACGGGTGTTTAAGAGATACTGAATATACGTGATTAAAAAAAATTCTAAATTAACTCTGTTGCGACAATTCGAAACCTTAAGGAGACATCATATGATTGTAAGCTGTAATATTCGAAATTTTCAGAGTGATACAAATTTGTATTTTGTTATTATAATAATAAAATAGAGAGGGATTCATTTCAAACAAAAAAATAAATAAATCAATAAATCAAATCAACTATCAATTCTTTACATTTGAATGTTTTTTTTCGGCGGCACAGAAGCTATTGTTTTTAATGCACAGAAAAAATAATTTATCTCGATTTTGGATGGGGTTTATGTGTGTGTGTGTGTGTGTGTGTGTGTGTGTGAGAGAGAGAGAGAGAGAGATTCTGTAAAAAAGATTTCTAGATATACACTCGCATAACTGGTATTCATTAACATATACAAAATTACTTTTCTAATGTTTTTGACGTTTCTTATTCTACATCATCGACATTAAATCTATTTGATACAAAAGTATAATCTCCCCCAAACCCTGCGGCACCTTAGTAATCTTTTTCTTTCCTATGGGGTTTACTGTCTTTGGTAAACACGGGTGATGAGCCCCTTGGATACCCTAGGGAACCATCTCTATTTTCGACCCCCATCTTGTCAACCAAAATTTTACCTTTTTCTATTTTTCTCTACGTCTAGATCACAGTTTTACATTTTACTAGCTTTACACTCGCTCACTTACTTTGGAGCAGCATGGCTTTTGCGCCGTTTCAAATCACATCCCCCTCTTTCCCGAAGAAGAAGAAAAAAAGCAAAAAACAACAACAATAAGGAATAGTATGCAAATTATTTTTTAAAATTATATTAGAACATTTCATATTGATATAAATTAGAAAACATTAACCCAATATAGAGCCAATATAGAGATAAAAAAAATTCATAGTGCTTGTAATTTTTTCTAATTGCTTTAAGTTTGTCATAAATTGACGTTATTGTGAAGGTTACTCATAAACAATAAGTACCATGCTTTTGAGAAAGGTAGCATACTTAGATAGTACGTATAGTGTTGGTATATATTGGTAAATGCCCTAGAGAGAAATTATATCAATGAGAAATTTGAATTCCATAATTCTATTTTACATTACAAAATTATTACTTCAAGGACACTGAAAACCTCTTAAGTTATCCGTCTGTTATGAATGTTGAAATCACTATACAAAAATTTTGGCTTGTAGCACATAATTCATTATAGACTAGTATTATTATAATTTTGATAAATACAGAATATGTTTTTTATCGCTTGATTCTAAACAGCACAGACAATCAAAACTAAATTTCAATCTTATTGAGTCACAAAAAATTTGGCGTTCCGATCATGTCAATATGATTGCAAATTTATGAGGAATTAATTTCTTATTGTATTCTATTAGCTTTCATAAATGTGAATGCCACTTAATATTTTACATGTACAAGTATCAGGAAACGTGAAAATTTTGCTAATGCATTAAAAAAGTACTTACTACACAACAAGTAATATGTTTCAGGTTTTCATCTCCTAATTCGAAAAGTGAAAGACGACTAGGAACAATTTTTCCATATACAAAAATGTTTCAATATATATACAAGTTCGGATGGTATATGAATTTGTAAACGGTAATGAATTTTTAAATTCAGAAATGTTTAATAAAGGCACAATATTTCGATTTAATCCCAAACGGATTTTAAATTTTGTAAACTTAACTATAGTAGACAAAATAGGAAATATATTGCATTAAAAACATATTAATTCAAACAAACAATGAGTTGTAAATATGCGGACTTCAATATATTAGGGAAGTTAGTATATGATATGAATTACTTCCTTTCTATGTAAAAAATGTTTTTTGTTCCCCACTTTCTAGTATTATGCAAGCAAGCTTTAAATGTATATAATATGTATGTGTATTAATAAATATATATTTGTATAACATTATCCTTTATTTAGCAACCTATAAATAGTAACACGTGAATAGAGTTGAGAATCAAAAATTGTTTCGCGTTAATGGAGAAATGTGGATGAACATTAACGTGAATCATTAAAGCATCCATTCTCCTTTCCACCACATTCCGGATTTTGACTTCATATTTCACTTCCCTCGAGCAAAGCAACTCGGAATTACGAACATTAATTGCAATTCCCTGTAGTGTATAATCCTAACAATTAAGCCTAACCGAAATTCTATCATTACATATAATACTAGACTATGTCAATAGGAAATGGACACAGCAGAATGGTACATCTTACCAGCATCCTACCATAACTAAAAAAGTCATCTAAATTACAAAGGAATGGTAATAAATTATGTTGTATATAAGAAATTTTGTTGCCTCCTAGCATAACAGCAAAAAGTTATTTAAATTACAAAGTATAAAGATATTTTGTTAAAGTTTGATCGGTTAAAGAGAAATGAATTATAAGAATGAATTTTAGAGATATTTCTGATATTCTCCATTAAAAAGGGTTTTGAATTTAAAAATAATTTAAAATACACTGGTGTTCAAAATTAAGAGAGTTTCACTTTCGTCTGATTATCTTGAAATGTACTGTACATACTCGAATTAACGAAATTAGCTATGTACATAACTGAAGTAATACAAAAAAGATACCATGCACACTTCATCAGGTATACGGCTAATAAGTGCTGAAAAATCTAAAAGAGAAGTTACAAGATGGAACAAAAATGGACTTGTAAGGAAATATGGTCTCCTCTTACATTCATAAAGCTTTAAAAAAGTGAATTTATATGCTGGAAAGGACACAAATTATGAGTCCCTCTGTCGAGACTCATAATCTGTAACCTTGTTTTTAGGTCCAAAAGGGTTTTGAAGAGGAATGTGAGTTTTAATTGCCTTCCCAAGACCATCTCGATTAAGGTTTATAGTCTTAAGGACTGTAGATTCGGTTGACCAATCCGCCTGGCGAATATCCTTCCTTTACAAAAACTTAGCGGCCTGAAGAGCCTTACTTAAACGAGTGCTATCCTCCATAAAAAATGTACTGAGGGTTAACTGTACCGCTTCAAAGGGAAACATTAGACTCCAAGATTTCATTTTATTACCTCATAACAATCACAGAGCCTCTGTCTCATAGAGAACTATGAGACCGTCCAATATGATGCTTGCCAGGCCATCAAACCTCCACTCTCATAACGACCTCTTTCTTGGATATTGGAGGACATGTCTGTTTCCCTTGAAAGGAATGTACGTTGAGAATCAGTAGTTGGGCTGAATCTGAAGCTATTGGTGAATAAAACGGTTTCCCTCTGATCTCTATTCCAAAGTCGATGCTCTCTGTACCCTGCAACACGGACTATTCAGCAAGCAGAAGGAGCAAACAGCAACTCCTCTTGCAAAAAGACCTTTTTGTTGAAACTAGAAATAATAGAGGGCTTTACGTGATATGCGAGACTCTTGCAGAGATAAAAGTTTAGAGATGTTTCTGTCACTCTCAAAGAATGTCAATGGGGGAATGCTAAGAAATTTAAATTAGCGAGAATTTGTTTATTATTCTCTTTGTTGTATGTGATATGACAGCACAAAACATGAAAACAATTAGTGGATTCATCATTATTTCATTGGTCAACCTCTTAATTTTGATTCAATCAAGAATTGTGAAAGTGGAGCTCCTGTCGATAGGTGCGGAGAGAAATTTTTTATTGCTTGATAGAAAAAATAGTTCACGTTACATCTCTCCATGTGGGTTTTGGTAAAAGTATCCTTTGAAGAGCAGATTTCTGTCAGTATGAAGTTCAGCATGGCTGAAAGCTGATGGAATTTTGTTACACCTCTTTAGCAATGTGCACTTGATACTTCTTCCGCAAGTCTCCACCTCATTCCATTATTTAAACGTTGGTAATTATTCATTTTAACTGTTTGTATTTGAATTTTCCCATATGTTGCAAAAAACCACATAAGTTGCCGAGCTGTACAAACGAACAAAACGCAAAAAAATGGCACGTGAACTTATAAGGCATTTTTCTTTCAAATGCATAACTAACACGCTCATGTACATTTTACGCTCATGTACTAACACGCTCATGTACATTTTACGCTCATGTACTAACACGCTCATGTACATTTTACGCTCATGTACTAACATGCTCATGTACATAATCGACACTGAAAACCTACATCTTTGTTTGGCAGCCGTAGATTTACCTTTCTTGCAGTAAATTTTTCCACAAACTCGACTAAAAATGCAAATTATCATGATTTTGAACATTAATGTATAAAATGGAAAGTTTGTGTTTATCTGTGTTTGTGTCACAGTTCATGTCTGCAATCTTGACCTCTAAATTTTCAAACATATAATATAACAAAGGAAATTCATTGTTAAGTTTTCAATAAATTGTGACCGTTCTCATTAAAAATAATTTTCTTACGAATCTATTGATGCAGTGTTTTAATTTACATGTAAACAGGGATTCACAAAAGAACTGAAAATAGAATCAAATTATTCTGAATTTTGTTTATTGTGTGGAAGCCAATTCTATCTCAAGGCTTTCAAACTGTTTGTTCCGCATTTGGCTTCATTTTTGGCATGTTTTGGTGACAAATGATTTCGTTGTTGTCATTGGTTCTTATTTCTTTAATTTCGAGGCTATTTTTACTGAAAAAGCATTCAGTTCCAGCCAACCCAGGGCATTTAACTAGTTCTAAATATATATTTGCTTATTATATTTATGTTTATTTTAGTTTCTTAATGTCAAATCAAATACTGTCTGCTAAAAGATTAAAATATTTACAAAGACAAATAATAAGTGTCGATGGTGCTTTTTCTAATGAAATTCGGAAAAGAAAAAATTGTATAACGATTTATCTTAAAAGAAAAAGACTGATATGATATATTTTAGTTTTACAGAAAAATTTAAAAAATGATAATAACAAGCAAAATAATCGGGGAAAGGCACAATATTATTTAATTAATAAATGCATGATTCAAGAAAATATTAAAAAAACAAACGATTCTAAATCGAAGAAATTTTTTTCGTTACGTACATTAACATTCTTATTTCACCAGGTTGTTAGTTATTAAATTAAATGATAATAATAAAGTTATCTTTATTTTAATGTAAACATTACTTTTATTTTCCAAAAGAACTTATTTTGGAATAACAATTTCTATAACAGTCATATACAAAGTATTAAAAGTATGTTCTAGTTCTTTAGATGCAAGATGAACCATTAAAACTTGGGAAAGATTTAAGACGCCTGATACAGTTATATTACCATTACGATAAGAGTGTATGAAATTTAGCGTAACTGAAATAATTTAAACTAATAACTAACATGTCGCCCAAACCTAATAGTGATACGGAGTACTTTATTCCATTAGCGTTAATTTGAAACTGGCGGAAATTATTAAGCACATTCTTCAGGAACTGATGGAGTATAAATTAACTCCCGTTAAGGAAATAATTGACACAATTTTAATCAAATTCAAAAAGAGAACGCATTTAACGGACTTTGATAATTACGAAGTTTTGAGGCTTTAAAATTAAAGTTGAATGGATCTGAGAAATAATTTTCACATTAATAAATACTTGTAAATGATAATATGTTTCCGAACAAAGGGATAATTATTTCTCAAGAAGGTATATATATGTGTGTGTGTGTGTTGCTAATGTAAGACTTTGTGCACGAACTGATCTTTCGTTCGTGTCTTATTTACACTGGTGTGCAAAAATTAAGGACGAAATGTCTTTTCAATATATTGTTGTGCAAAAGCTTTCCAAATTGACACAAATAATACTATAAGATCCCCAAGAGGTAAGAATATGAAGAATATAGGGCAATATACCTGTAGAGCAATATATTGTCCGTCCGCTGGCGGGATTGCACGTGGACGACTACTGCTGAATCATTGGACAGCTATTTCTGTAGTTTGAAATTCTTTCTTAAAGAAGTAATGTTGGGAGCAATCCCAAACTCCGCAGCCACTCTTCGACCTTCCTTTATCTTTCCAATGATTTAACCTTGGGTAAAATCATTCAGATGTCGCCTGATTGCTCGACATTTCACACTGCGGAAGCAAATCGACGCTGTTTGAATTGATGTATGCCGTGCAATCGCTTTCACAGAAATGCTGAGCTTATACTACCTGGTGTGCTTTATCCTGCTCTGACACTCCAGAATTACGTCTAGCCGCCTATCTGCAAATGGGATATCGTACCTCACCCAAATTAATCTCCTGATTGGTCTTTCAGTCCACTCTGCCTCTTCGTCCCGTTGATATGATTATTTTTCGACTTCGTCCATAATTTTTGCACACCAGTGTATGTTCGACGGGATTCTTGCGTAGAGATCTAGGTGACCAAATAATTCTCTGGAATTATCCGGAAGATTCCTCAAAACAATCGCGAATGATTTTGGCCCGGGGACATGACTCATTGTCAACCTAGATATTCCATCGTTGTTTGGGTACATGATCAATAGCTACAAAGTGATTGAGCATAACCTTTTTCCGTCAATGATTGGTTCAATTTGACGAGAAGACCCAGTCCATTCCATGTAAAAACAGCCCATACCATTAAGGAGCCATCACCAGCTTGCACAGTATTTTGTTGACAATTTGAGTCCATGATCTACGGGGCCTGAGCCACATTCATATCTATCTGTCTGTCCACGCACGCACGCCACACACACACACACACACACACACA
>BMAW01043518.1:0-29310 GCA_019974015.1 Nephila pilipes | reverse complement strand
AGTATTAGAATTAAAGTACGCGATGACAATAGTAAACATTTGAGATTTTAAAATTAAAGCAAACGATAAATTATTAAATTGAAAATATTTAAGCTAAATTTAATAAAAATAGAAGCAAAAGGTAAGAAATTGAAGATTGATTTTGTACTCCAAAAGTGATCCATTTAAACCATAGCATCTTGGGTGGCGAAGAAATATTTTACAAAAAAACTATAATCTTAAATTTCGTAAGATTCACGTGCTTCAAATACATTAATCGAGACGCATTAGGTCACATATTAGTCTGTGTTCTTTGGCTCAGATGAAGAATCACCCACCTATTTGGCCACTTATTCCACTACTTTCAAGGTATGAAATAAAATTGACTCCACTCTTTTTTAGCATTGAAATTTTGGGCAGATAGCAATTGAAAGATAATATTGAATGCTTCCGTAATTTGCATATTATTTTAGTAGGTGGTAAAGTTAACACCGATAAAAATGTTAAAACTAGTTTGGTTAAACATTTATATGATCGGCAAGAAACATTTCTTGAATATTTCCGTGTCCAAAATAAAAAAATATCTTTGATTCGAAATCCTTCTGAAGACTGCGAAATTTCCAAACTCCCAATAAAAAAAAGAGAACAAATTGATAAATCGACCAACATTCAATTGAAACTAAATTTTAGTCAAGTTGATATTATGCATTTTTGGATAAGCATTAGAAAAGATTACTCTGAAAAACCAAAAGAAACGTAAAACATATTATCTCAAATGTTTCAATCTATGTATGAGAAATTTTTTTCTCTTTATATGCAGTTACAAAAATAAAACACAGATGCAGATTGAATGCTGAAGATGACATTAGGTTGCAGATTTCAACAGTTATTACAGACGTAAAAATACTTTACAATACTAGTCGTAAAAGTACTTTAAAATAATCACAACCAAGTGTAATTAAAAAAATTCTTTTCATTAATTTGTTATAATTTTTTTGTTATTCATAGACTATGTTTTAGAGATCCAAAAAGAAAAAATACCAATCAGCTACTATACCGTTTATTATTTTATAAAGACGTTTCTATTATTATAAAATAGAGATGCAATAATAATTTTATAAATTTCAGTAGGATAATGCTGTGTGTTATCCTATTTTTCTTCTCTTTGTTCAAGGAGTTTCTTGAAAAATGGTAAGCTCAAAGAGTTACCCACAGTTTAAAAGGATGAATACCCCTGAAGTAGAGGAACTTGAATGACTAACTCCAACAGTAAACCTGAGGAATAATGGTCTTAAAATCGCGGAGCGAACCGTTTATTTAGTCATTGTCGTTCGAGGTTCTTTTGCGAAAACACACATATGTGTAAGGGAGAATTCCTGAGAATCTTTAAATATTACTACTTTAAAATTTATTTCCCTGTTGCTTAAATCAAAAATTGTCGTGGTTAATAAAATTATTTAAGGCCAATACAGCCCACTACTTAATTATCCAACTGAGCTCCACAACAGGTTTCAACATATTAAACGAAAATTTAATCTTAGAAAACTAATTATTATTCATTTATGTTTCATTACAAATAATTATCCGTTACTTCATTCATAAGGACAAATGGACATCAATCATTTTTTATCAAAATCTTCAATCGATACCTATTTGTATTTTGTGAGGTAATTACGAAATTCAGTTTTCGTATTGTAAGAAGTGATGATATAATGGAGAATAATAAGTACTACCTTTTTAAGTTCATCGCCAGAAATGTTGTCGATATTATAAATGTGTATGTAGAAACCTAAGGGTGTATTAAAATCTGTAGGGTTGTGAACATATTTGCTTACTGTACATAATGTCTAAGAGTTGACATATTTTGAACATTTTTTTAATAGTTTCATAATTTTAAAAACATTTCCATGCAAAATTAAAAACTGTACCAGTTGCGTTGGGCTAAAAAATAAAAGTTAATATGTTAATTATAGCAACTAAACAAAAATGAAAGCATTTGAAATCTAAAAACAAATCGAGTAAATAAAACAGCTTTAGAGTTCATCGTTTAAACTGTTTTCAGGGATGGCAGTAAAGCCTTACAGTGGATCAAGTATCTACACTGACACCCTCCTTAATCTGATCTTTGATATTTTGCACTAATCTTTGCAGCTAAACCAAGTGTTCTCTAAGAATAAACAAAAAAAGGGTTTTTTTTGTTTTTGTTAAAATGTAAGATCGTGTTCAATGTTCTCTGTTAATGATTTATCCAGAGTGTTGAAGGAAGGCTGCCTTATTTGGAGGTGGATTTTCTCAGCCTGTAGTTATAATAGGACGGCTCTGTTTACTCCCCCCCACTGGATAAGTTAACACTATGTCGTGGAATAGTGAATTCCGTTCTTTTGTCTTAGTAAAAGGACCCAATGCTCCTTCCGACGACGCTTTGTGCTTGGTCTTCATGATCCCGTACACAACCGAAAAAGATTCGTCTAGGGCTTCCAAATTTGGGAAATCATCTTCTCTTGGTCGTACAGAAAGATACTGTACGACCAAGGACCATTAATGGGCGAAACATGTAGCATTCAGCATGCAGTGTTCCAGAAGTCGAAGAAACGCGTTTTCTGTTCAAGTATTCCATTGAATATTCCTCAGAAGTTTACGCAAGTAATTTAACACGCTTTCTTTTCAGATGTAAGGGAATTTAACGAGAGGAATTAATACAACTTTTTGTCGGGATATCCTACAATGTATTCCCTTAATAGCTCCAGTGATGAAGCTCACTTCCATTTGCTGGAGAAGATAAACAAACATAATTTTAAGTAAAGGTGAAATAACAACCTTCACAGGAAGTTCCGCCACTTTACAGTCCAAAGGTTACCATCCGGTGCATTATGCAAGATCTTAGCGGAAGAAAATATATGTATTTTCGAAAAGAATTGTATTACAGAAGCTGTTACATCTCAACTTTATTGCGAACCGTTGAAAGATTTTCTCCTTTTATAAGACCCTCAATTACTCAATTAGCATAATCTGATAGATGTTTGGTTCAAACAAAATAGCGTCATATCGAGTACTTCCCGATGTTCTCTCGGGAGTTTTCCAGGTCTCCTTGTTTCCTTGCGAAGTACTAACAGGAAGGTCCTATGTTCACCGAATTTGACCCCACGATTTTTTGTTTTTTGTTGTTGGGTGGGGGAATACCTGAAATCACGAGTATATGAACACCAACCAGAAGCTTTAGAATATTTTAAGTCAGAAATTGCACAAAAATTCAACTCGATTCCGTGGGACAGGATTCAAAAGCTATGTCGAACTCTTGAGAGACAATTTGTATCCTAATGTACACGATGACCACTGTGTAAGCGATGTGGTTCTTAAAAAGTCTTGAATCAAAAAATTTTGTGTGTTAATTTCAGAAAAAAAGTAAATGTTTTCTTTCTTTATCTTTATTTGTTTGAATTTTATCAGATTTTAGAGACTGAGCTTATCTCTGTCTGTTAAATTTAATCTTACACACATAGCTCATTTGGAGACATTGCTTCATTCAATGTTCAGAAACAGAACAACCAACGGCAACTGAAAACATATACAGATGAAAAGAAAGACTGAACTCATCAAATATATATTTATTTCTTCATTTAAGAAAAGAGATTCGTCTTCTTATAGGTGAAATATGTATTCCAAACTGAAAGAAAAGAAATTTATTGTTAAGAAAAATCATTCAATGGTTAAACTTTCTATTAAGTATGGACACATTAAATAGTAAAAAATTCTAATTATGGGTAATTTGAACGAATCAAGGGATCCCGGATATAGATTAAAGCAAATATTTAAAACATGAAGTTATTTGAATACACCAGCTGATACATCATTACTTTATTTTTGAAAGATTAAGAGACTTTTAAAAAACTAGTTTATATTTTGATAATGGTTGTAACAAATTTATAGCGGGGAATCTATGATTGAATTTACTAAGTAATTAATCATTTCGTTTAAATCTCAGCTAAGAAATAGACCTTTTTTTAAAAAAATAAATCCAAAGCAACAGGAAATGATGAATACCAATGAAAGCTGAAAATTCAAATTTTTCTACATACTTACATTACGTATTAAACTAATGCAATGATTCAAACCTTCCATGGCAGTAATATTTAAAGAATATGAAATCTCAGTTCTTCAAATTAGTCAAATATCGATGAAATTCCCAAATCTTAACCAATTGAAATAGAAATAAAAACATTAATTCCTAAATACCTAAGGAGAAAAAACACTATTCAAACTTAACATTAGGAAATAAGTTGATATTCTTATCAATAGTCTTAGTATTACTTTTGTTTGTGGATGGAAGTCTCATTTGTAAGACTTCGGTTGTGTTCGAGTTCCTAAGAATCCGACATTTTACCACGAGTACTTGAATTTTATTTGATAATATTTCTCAAGTTTTTCAGAATTTTTTTAAAAAATCTATTTCCATGTGAAGCTCTTTTTTTTGAAAATCAAGTTGCTAATACGGATATTCAATGAATGAGTGTATATCTCTAGACTTGTTTTCTTTTTTTGAATCACTAGTCAATTTATTGGTAATGGGACGGTTTCTACATAACACATAAAAGTAACCTGAGATGTCTCCTATTTTCAGAGTAAGTATTTCTACATTTTAATATCAGTTTTAAGAGAGTCAGTTTATGGAAATAAAAATAATGATGATGATACGCTAAGAAATTAATAACACTCTCAATATAAATTAACAAAGATTCTAGCAAATTTCTCGAAAATATTTACTGAAATGTTTCAGAAAGCAGTGACCAACATTAAAAGTTTTACTGTGTTATAAAATGCAATAAATTCGAAATAAAAGAAGATCACGAAGCTTACTTAAAATTCAGCTTTATTCAGAGTATTCGAGACTTTCTGAATATATTGATACGCAACTACTTTGTTCACATCATTTTTTGTTTAAGATATTCGAGTTAATGCTTGTGTCAATGGATAAGTTTAGACAATGTTTATGAATGGAGAGTTCAGTATCCATGGCTAATCTTTCTAATAAATGAGGTATAAAAGAGAAAGCTTATTGGATAGTTCTATTGATAAATTGCATCAATAGAACTTTTTATATATATGTAGAGTGGAGATGTTGTGAATTGTGAATTCTCTAGCATTAACTTAATTAAAAAGAAAATTCTTCAAGAGCATATAATTCCTCAACGCATGAGCTGAAAAACATGTCATTCCTCCCACGCATTTTATTCTCTCTGTAAGTGTCAATATAGTATTAGTGAATCTTGACGGTATTTTGTCCTGTACTATGTCTATTAAAACTGTTAGGAAAGTAAATAAGTATCATCCTGGATTCGCTAATGTGGATTAATTTTCAGGAAATAATCTGGCATCAGCAAGCATAGATAGAAGAATTTTTATTCCTAAACATTTATGTTAGATAATTTAACAGGAGGGGTGTGAAATCCAAATAAATACTACTTTCTTAAAGTTTCATTTTTCCATGATCTGTCTGATTCTCCATGTTTTGTTTTTTTAACCAAGAAAATTAAATTCCTTTACTTGTTCTTCAGATATTACGAACTAAGTGCAAAGAAAAAGGAAAAATCAAGTAGCTTCACTTTATGATTTTTTATATTTATGTTTCGAATAAGAATAGCATAGAAAATGTATGAAGCTGTTAACTTGATTAGGGCTGCGAGAAATGTCGCGTTGCTTTGAAGGGTACATGAAGAGGTCTTTTCGACGTCCTTCCGTGGAAAATCGTTTAATTTTTGATTAGAGATTTCGAATCATCTTCTACATTGACCAACTTAAAATTTGAATCTTGCTTGTAGAATAATAAAATTCTCATAAAAGTTTGTTTGTTATGACGTTTTGGAACTTTTGGGGTTATATTTATATACCTTAAGTATTTTTCGGGGAAACATTTATTGACTTATTATAGTGTTTCACTTATAACTTTATGTAGGAAAAGTTATTGAAATACTATTTCTGGGTCTATACCGAAAAATAAGGCAACTTTACTTTAAGTAGATTATATCCACTAGAGTGGTATGGACAAAAAAATACTATATACAAAAAATTGTTGATATACAAAAAAGTTCTGAAGAACAGTTGCAGTACACACTCCTGACCGTGTGCACGACTCATAAGCAGTGGAAATTCTAAAAGAGAGATTAGAGCACGGATTTAAGAAAATAAATTACTATACAGAGAATAGTTGTCAGTTATGATTATACAGTTTGCTCTAAGTGAATCCATGATGTGAATTAGTTTTTAAGTCTCTGACATTACAGTGAATCTCACCCTTCAATCAAGGTTTGGCAAGGTAGTCTAGTGGTCATAGCTTCAGATTCGTGGCCGGCGGTTTTCATTCAGTCGCGGGTTCGATCCTTGGCCGCTAAAGACCCGCCGTGTCGCCGAGGTGGATGCTTGTGTTAAATCTGTCAAAACCCAAAGTCCTTCCATTGGCGTGGTGGGGAAGTTAGGAGAGGGGAGTGCCATCTTAGGTGTTGTCCTCGTCACTTTGTTGACCGAGGTCCATCGCCAATAGTCCTCGTGTTGCTTTAAGTGCGACGTTAATAAAAGCTAAGTCAATCAAGGTTCCGGGAGGATTTGAAATTAGCCTCTCATCTCAAAGAGGCCCAATAGGATTTAGGTCTGTGTTTCTGACAGGATGAAACATCCGATTCCTATCCAAGAAAACCGAGCTCCCTCAATAAGTGTTTGGAGCCGTACAACATATCTCCCGGGGAAGATGATCCCACTATTTCATCTATGATTTACCTGAAATTCACCGAATAATATTTTTGGCTTACCAAATACATCATAAAATATAGTTATTAATATAAAATGTTTAAAACTAGAACAGATTACAAGCAAATTCCGCTCATTAACTCGTCGAATAATTTGTAATGTAAGCAAAAATCTTAAATTAAAGATGAATTGTTGGTGGTTCTGATGGGAAGTACAGACTTAGATAAACCTTAACATATTCACTGCCTCCCTGGCGAACTTCTGCAGACGCTTCACTAAAACGAAGCATTGAACTTGCGAGTGGCGTCCCAGAGCATCGCACGAAGTTCAGCCATTCTGACTCACCAGCACGTCGGTGGTACTAAATGTGTTCAATTATTTAAATGTCATATTTTTTTTGGTGAATACTCTCCGATTCATAGACTTATGTTAGAGAAGTAAGACTTAATGTTATTTTGCTAGAGAACATTTTTTTACTAAAAATGACATATTTGAAACGACGATTTTGTCAAAATATTTGAGGTTTAGGAATGACTAGAATTTACTCACATTGTTATGAAATGGAAATTACAATGACGTTTTAAAATCATTTCACCAATCTACTATGCCAAACATAACCAGTCGTCCAAGAGAAAGTAATCATCTGTAATATTCAATTTAAAACTGTCAATATAGTTATTTTCTTTTCAGTTACTATGCTTTGGGGGAAAGGTTGAACTGTTTACTTATTTTTTTTTTATATAAATTGCCCTATTGACTAGACAAACAGTACTCAATCAAAACTTCTTAAAGTGTATTTTTCTAATTTAAAAGCCTCATAAAATCACAAAATTTGCTTTTCAAGATAAATTTTAATAATTTTGAAAACTCAGAAAGTGTATTTATAGCGTAAATTAAAACACGTAAAGATACTCTGAAAGAGTTTGAGTTTAATAATTAATGGAATACTTACGATTGTGCTGTCCAAAGATTGCCATTACAGTAAAAAGTAATGAATCTAAAAAATATTAAGATTGCAGCAAACAAAAGAATTCCTTCGAAGATGATAGCAGTCTCGTGAAGTATGCCTGGGGAAAAATATAACACATTATAGATATCCACTTGAATTTATTACAAATCAAAAGCCCACAAAATGAACAACCAAGGCAACGATAAGAACTAATATGGTACACTAATGTTTGTTTCACCGTTTGCTTACCACAGACAAAAAGAAATTTTTTAGATATTCAGTATGATATAGCAGTCATATTTTGATTTTACATACGGAGATATTGTAGAGTAATTTATATTGGTGTTATTAATAATTAATAACTAATAACTAATCATTGCTGGTAAGAGATACACTGCGTATTGCGTCTTCATGCGTCTTTAAAAAACAATCGGAAAGTTTGTTTCGCTTCATTTTCTAGAAGCTTCATTTTATTGCGGCGTTAAGAACCAATCAATTGAATTGTCACGTGGATATTGAAGCTGGTAAGATTAAACACAAAATGAAAAAGTGAACAATGAGATTTGTCCACACTCGGTAGAGAACTCTCTCAGACTGCAGACACATGAGTTTATATATTACATGCAGAATATTCCCAAACGCTACTCTGTTAACACAGATAATATTTTAGAAAGTTTTAGAAATTGTAGAAGATATCAGAGAACACTTAAACAAAACATCGGCTTAATTTCTTAAAATTGTCAGCACTGGTATTGAGCCCGATAACTCACGTTCTGCAGACAAGCACCGTCGGTGCTTGTACGCTTTGTGAATCTTCCCTCACAAAACAGCTTCCAGTTGCTTGAGAGAATTCAGGAGGAAGACTCTTGTCAGTAAGAGTGTCATGGGTCCTGAAATACACTTGACAGGACAGCGACTTTCTTCGGCGACTAGAAGCGTTTCGTCAGGAATTAATCTCGTCAGAAGTAGTAGAAACATCTAGAAACTAGACCTGTGCTTCGGAATCATAGTTAATTCCAACTATCACAACTGTGCTGTCCGACGTATACTGTATATACAGCCACACACACCTATACTGTCCGTCAGGGACGCAAAGTGGAATCAATGCCTTTAATTTGAAAGGTTACGGCAGATAGTCGTCGTAGTACTTGATCATGGCCGAAGTATCTTTAAAGTAGTTCTTCCGACAGGTCTTCTTTCCATACAGGTGTGAAAATTCATTCGAGATCTCCCGGTTTATAGAAGACTATTCGATGTTTGGAATCAAACTGCCGTCATCCATTTTTTTGTTCTTTCAAGGTTCGTAATCTCGCAAACTGTTTGGATTCTTCGGCTCTTGATAGTGATTTAGTGGTGCCGTCTCCTTTATTTTCCTCAGTGTGAATAGGGAACATATTATCGAGAGTCCTCTCGACATTATGCCCAAGCATCAAATAAAACTGTGGGAACCCGGTTGTGTCCTGTTTCGGGGTGTTGTATGCAGAAGTAACGATGGACACTATTTGACTCAAATCCTTCTGCTCAACTTCGATGCACATGGACAATATGTCTGCTAATGTATTATAAGATCGCTCTGTTAGCTCGTTAGTTTCTGAATGGTATGCAGTCGTCATTCGGTGGGTAACATTGCAGCAACTTAATCACCTCTTAATCGTTTCGATTAAAAGACTTGCCTTCGGTCTATAATGATTACTCTTGGAGCTCCTTGTTGTAGATGATGTCCACAAGGAAAACCGTGGCTGTTTCAGGGGCTTCAGGAGTAGGTAAGGCTCTTGTGACGGCATAGCGGGTTAAGTAATCAGTACAGGCAATGATCACAGGCAATGAACCCTCAGTGACTTTGGAAATCGCCCAAGCAAGTCTATCCCAATCCGACGGAATAGAGCAATTGCTGGAGGGATAGGTACTATCCGACTGGTCGGCGGAAGTGCAACTGATTTTCTTCGTTGATATTTACGCAGTGTGTAACATATCGACTTAAAAGGCGAAACACTCTCTGCCAATAGAATCGTTTCTTCACTATGTTATACGTTCTGACAAATCCGAAGTGGCCCGCTGTCAAGCTGTCCTGAAACTATTGGAGGATATCTTTACGTACGGTACTTCGGAAAGATCGGTAACCATTTTTTTCATCTGGATCAAAGTTCTTTTTGCAAAGTACTCCATCAATTAATTCACAAATTTTTTTAGTTAGCTCTAATGTTTCTGTTGAGAAAATAATAGTATTTATATAAGATGTACATTAATTTATAGCTGAAATAGATAAGTGATATTAATATATAGCTAAAATAAAAAGAATATTTCATTAAACGCAAAATAGTTGTTAAGTAATAAAATGATAATAGTATAGCATTAGTGTGAAAATGTTTTTATTATTTTATATTGATAATTCTTATAAATATTATTACTTGTTTAAGAGCCGATTTTGTGTAGTCGGATACAAATAACACTATGCAGAGTGAATTGAAAATATTCTCAAGTTTCCAGAGCTAATGTTCTCTCCACCTCATTAAATTGAGAATGAACAGTTCGTTTTATTACGGCTCGTAATCCACACTCGACTGAAAAAGAACAGTTACAAGTATCAGGGCATATTTTGAAATTAAAAAATGTTCTTCAAATTTGAAACTAATTGCGAGAATTAACCCTTAACAAGACAATTGAATAAATGCCTTGATATGTTTGTGGAAATTTATATCTTCTGTGTTCAATTTATAATTCGAAACAGATCTAAAGTTTTGAAATAGACGTTTCGCATTTCAATGTCAATCAAGCAAAATCTTGAAAATGGTAACCAAGCACACAATATTCAAGCAAGTACTACACTTAGAAATGTAATATTAAAAATAAAAAAATCACAGAATATCAAAAATACCTACATGACATCCTTTTCTTTTGTGATGGGGGATCCGCAATTGAGGAGCTTCTGTAGAAAAAAAATTACTCTTATTAAAATTTTTCCTTTTTTAGAAAGTAATGGTTACTCATCAGTTCCAATTATAAGAATCTAACACCTGCATCTGGCAACGGCTAGGCCCTGATCTCAATGGTCGAGCCCTGAGGAAGTAATAAAAGATGGTGGGCTGGCTGGTGGCGGAAAAAGGGGAAGAGACCAGGCGATGGAAAAGAGAGGAACAGATTTGTACACTTACTCGTCGCATCCCTTAAAAACTCGTGGAAATAAAGTAATTGGGACTGTATCATGGTGCGCTTTTTGTTTGTTTTTTCAAAAGCTTACTAGAGGGCGAATTCAGTCCAAATCTCCGATGTCAAAAGTGAATTAAACTACCCCCGTACTTGGGGTTCACCACCTCACATTGGTGGCAGCCGTAAAATCGGAGATTTTGAAACAAAAATCTGGTAGTATGTTTTTAATACGAATAGACGAACAACCGGTGATCACCTCTCTCTTTTTCAAGCTTTCTGAAGAACATTAGAGTGACCAGGGGTCATCTCGAATGGTGGGAATCTAGGTAACCGGTGTGATCGAAGAAACCAACATAGTTACGAATTGATTGATGGTCAACCGAGAACAAAGACGATCAATCACTGATCCCCCTTGCAAATGTTTCTTAAGCTCTGGAGACCTTTACAGTTTTCTGAGCGATGTATTGGATGTTTCAGCCGTTATATTACTTCTCTTTTCATCAATATTTGCTTTTCTTATGGTATACCTTAAATTTTCTTTCAATGTCTTTTATTATGACGAGTAGCAGTCTGCAAGAGCTATCTGCTCTAGGTTGTAAATAAATGATTAAATTATGATATCCAGACGTCTTCATGTTCTGTAAGTGACTGTAATTCCCAAAATAAGAAATAATTTTGGTTAAGATTGACTAATGGAATTAATTACTGATATACATTCTTTTTAACAATTGAAACAAACAAAATGGAAGTAAACTAAATTAATGGTAGGGTTCATTATGATATTTTATTTCATGTTTATTTTGTAGATATATCGGTAAAGTTTATTCTTATATATTTGTGATAGAATTATGTTATGATTTTGTTATGTGTAATCATTTTGGTACTGAGGCATAGATGCCCTTTTTCCCTTTCTTTCGCGGTTCAATTTGTCTCTTACTGATTATGTTGTGAGTAACATATACACAGGATATAACAAGTTATAAAAGGCGTATCTTAAATTGTTTGTATCGGTAAACAATGATGTTTGATTTGTAACTATTAAGGTATTTGGAGTTTGTGAACGAGCTATTGCAAGTATTTATTTGAAATTATTCTTCTGAATGTATTTATTCAGAATATTGACAAAAAATATTATATAATATTATTCCGTTATGATATCTTGGGCTTACATTGAAAGTGTGAAATTCAATAATTTCTATTAAGAGTCTTTTTTTTTTATCTTGTTATAAAAATTAGATTTTTCAGAAATGTCATTTTTAGCTAGAAGTAAGAAAATAGTTATGAATGTACAATAGAAATTATTTAATGTACAGTAAAGTTTTTTACATTCGTTATTTTCAGAAAACTTTATCTCAAATGGGTGTCACACATGTGAATGAAATGTCTTAAACATCAAGAGTAACAGAAAAAGTTTTCTTTAATTTACGACAAAAAAGCTGACAAGACAATTTTTCTTGAAATTGCCTCGAATTCAAATCTGGGGCCACTTTAATACCTTCAGAGGTCCACGGGCTGAATAATTTAGAGCTTACTAAAAGTAACGTAGGTATTGGTCTGAATGATGATCAACCTCCCTTCCTCGCAAGAAATCCTTGGACAAATTAAGAATATGATTAGGCTATTGAAGGTTAAGGAACCCACAAAATCAAACGGATGGAATTACTTCCTTTTAAATCTAGCAAAAAGTTTATTAAACCGAAGGTTTCTTATGTTTATCAGGGAATAAAGTAGCAAATTAATTAGTACATATAGAAGAAAAATTATTCGTAAATTACGAATCAGTAAAGCAAGAATATGAGTCATTTCCAAAACGGAGTTTAGAAATCGTAAGTAAAGCTAAGCAAAATTCTGTTGAAACGTTCTCTCACTTTGTTTCCAGACTCACACCAACATGGTTGCTTTATTGTAAAATAAGGGGAATTCAAGATTTTGATTCGGTTTATCAATTTATAGTTGTGGATAAAAGGTTCCAAACTTTAGATTCAAAAATCACCACTCATATTGAAGTATTATAGAAGTAGAGTTGGCTTAATCCAAAAGACTTTAGTAAGCATTGTGATGTGTTTTATACTTTGAAAGGGAAATCATATGACTGGTAGGTGAGGGAAAAGAGCAAACATTATGATACGAAAGTATTCACGATGTCTGGGGTAAACAGCAGCTGAACATAAAAAGGTGGAAGTTAGTAGCTGAAATTTTGATAAACAAGAGGATAAAGGAGTTAAAAGATTTGCTTCCTTTTCCTAGCGGTTCGAATGAACGACATTGCAGGAGGAACAGATGACGGGAAATTGGAAGAATAAATGTAAATAGCTTTTTGGCAGAATAGCCTGAAACAGAATTTAAAACTGTAATAGCAAAGGTAGACTTCCTCGGGTAGTCGTTCCTAGGGTGGCTATTACTGATAAATGAAGCTAATTTGAAAAAAGAAATCCATATAAACTAAGCGAGTAAATGGATTGATGCATTACTTGATTCAGGAAGGGAGTTCACGGTGGTCAAAAAAGAGTCAATTTCAGAAAATAATGACGTGATTGCTAACACGAGGTTTCTTGATGGGCCCTAGTAATTTTGAACATCAGTTAATAAACGAAGGGCTGGCACTTCTCACTCCAAACTTCCACATCATACCACTTTTGGTCTACCAGATCATTTTTCAAATTTCTATCATTTGCTTCAATTTTAATAACATTTAGCTTAATATGTATTCAATTTTATATTTTAGCGTTTGCTTTAAGTTTAATATTGGAAAAGTTTACTATTGCCCATTTTATTGATATTTCGTCGTTTACTTTAATAATTATATTTAATTGAGTAATTTAATAATAATTGTAAAAAAGCACATTGTGGGTGGCTGAAACTGTTCTTCGCAGAATTTTGCATAGAACTTTTTTATTATTTTTTTAATTCGTTTTTTCCTTCACCCTATGCATTTTGGCAAATAGAAAAGTGTGCTAAATTTTCAGTTGTTCCCGGCCGATGAAACAAAAGCTACGTCTTTTGAAGTTTATCCTCGTATTGAAGAGACTTGGAGTTGTTGTGGCAATAATCAACAATTTAGTTTTGGCAAAATAATATTGAAAATATAGAAACATATCACATAGATATGTTTCGTTTCATTAAACAACTATTCAAGGGTGGATGGTTGGTTTTATTGACGTTGCGGTAAAGACAACAGGAGGACTATTGGCGACGGATCTCGTAATTTTGAACCTCGGTCAAGGGACGAATTTAAGGATGGAAATTTCGTTATAAATTATGTATCCCACAAAGAAAGCTTGGCAGAGTTATTACTGTAATCTTTATTATAGAATCAATTAAAATGTGTTATTTCAAAAGTATTCAGTTCTAAGGTTACAAATGAAGATGCCAAAAATTGCAGTGCCAGTTAAAATCTAAGTAAGGAAATCTAACCATTATAAACTCAAATCCCATCTGAACTTGTAAATGTGCTGTACGGGGAAATGACGATGTGAATATGTTTTTGACTTTCCTTATCATCTTATGTATGTATAATATAATTAGAATTATTAAATTAGTCTAGCTCTTTATTCTTATCAGCGATTGTTGTTTTTATTTCCTTTTTAATACAACATATATTAAACAAGAACAATTTAACTAGAATAAATGTAATGTTTGCTTATGACTCTGCTAAAAGCTTATTGAGAAATGAATTTCCAACACTTAAGAATGAATGCAGTTTCAAGCAAAAATTAAGAAATACTTCTTGCTGTTTGAAAAGAAGAAACGAAATGTTGTGATGCTTACGTTGAATTTCTTTCGGTCCATTTTTTAAAACGGCACACGTGTAGAGTCTTTTTTATTTCGTACATCATGGTTGTAATCAAAATCACAACCAAAACGGAAGCTGATGGGAGAAAAACATAAATATAGTACACAGAAAATTGCAAATCAAAGCTAATGCTGGCAGTAAATTAAACATTAAGTATAATGATATCCCATACCATTAGGAACAAAAATGAAAAATATTATATGTTTGGTAATAGGATATTTTTATTCCTACTTTTCTTAAACGATCCATTATATATATATATATATATATATATATATATATATATATATATATATACAGTGTCTCACAAAAGTGATCGGACACTTGTGCTTTACAAAAGGAAACTGTAATAAAATAAATAAGCAAACATGTACAAATTTTTTGTGGGTGTGTTTCATATTTAAAATTAGTAACAATTATTACATAACATACATTTTGTCAAAATATTAAAATAGCAATTTAATAAAAATACAATTGTTTAGAACGGAGCAAAAAATGGCTCACATAAGTGATCGGACACTTACTTTCCCATCAAATATTTATCCAAAAATTTTACTTTTTAAAAGATTTTAATATTTTGTTGGATTTCCTTTTACTTTTAAAACATGATTTAATCTTCTTGGGATGGATTCGACTAATTTTTTTGTGATTTCTGGAGTGATTTTACTCCATTCTTCTTGAAGCACCGATTTTAATTGTTGCTTTGAAGAAATGGTGTGTTTGCGAATTCTTGATTCCAATTCTTGCCAAATATTCTCTATGGGATTTAAGTCTGGAGATTGTGGTGGTGTTTTTATTATTTCAGGACAGTTATACAGCAGCCAGAGTCTAACGTTCAAAGCAGTGTGCTTGGGGTCATTGTCCTGGTAGAATTTAAAATCGTTGTGAAGGTTCAATTTTCGTGCTGAAGATTTCAAATTTTGGTTTAAAATGTCAATATACTTGTACTGATCCATTATACTGTCAATAAAAACAAGATTACCAACTCCAGCGGACGACATACACCCCCACACCATAACTCCTCCTCCTCCATGTTTTACTGTTGGCAGCAAGTTCTGTTTGCGAAATTCTTCCCTGGGTTTTCTCCACACCAAGATTCTACCGTCAGAACCAAATATATTAAATTTACTCTCATCAGCAAATATTACTTTATTCCAGTAATCAGAATTCTTATTTATGTTGGATTTTGCGAAAGCTAATCTGAGTTTTCTATTCTTTTCACTTACGAAGAATTTTTTCCTGGAAACTCTACCGTGATATCCAGCAGATCGAATTACCCTTCTAATAGTCTCAGGATTAACAATTATTCCATATAATGTTTGTAATTCAGCAGCAACTTTAGGAGCACTCTTTCTTGGATTTTTTTTAATATTTCGAACGATAATTCGCTTTATTCCATTGGATAGCTTCGATGGTCGGCCAAGTCTTCTTTTATTCTGAATCATGTGCTTCTTTTTATATCGTTTAATGATATCGAAAACTGTTGAATGACTCAAGTTAACTGTTTCAGCAGTTTTTCTTATAGATTTTCCACGTTCAATATGCAAATTAATAACTAATTTTCTAATTTCATGCGAAGTTTCTTTTCGTTTAGCATTCATGGCTGCACAGAGCTAAAAAACACAAAAATTCCACAACAAACTTGAGAGAAATACTGCAGACGATTTTATAAATTATTGCCATTTGCTTTTGAGTTAAAATAAACGCCCAAAAAATATTTTTATTGCTTATTTCAGACGATTTTTGTTGCATATCTAATGGTGTCCGATCACTTATGTGAGCCATTTTTTGCTCCGTTCTAAACAATTATATTTTTATTAAATTGATATTTTAATATTTTGACAAAATGTATGTTATGTAATAATTGTTACTAATTTTAAATATGAAACACACCCACAAAAAATTTGTACATGTTTGCTTATTTATTTTATTACAGTTTCCTTTTGTAAAGCACAAGTGTCCGATCACTTTTGTGAGACACTGTATATATATATATATATGCGAGTGTGCGCTAACGAAATAAAAAGTCCAATAATATTAATAAAATTTAGTACATAAGTACTTATGTATTATAAGAAATATAAATTCAAGTAGAAGTTGATTTATATCATGAAAATAGACTAATCCCAGAAATCATTTTTTTTTAAATAAAAACTCAATAACTCTTTCGAAGACGAAGATTCAGAACATGGGGATAAAGTAATTTAAATTGTTGTTTCTGCAATTGGACATAAAGGTTAGTTAAACAATTTTTATGGATACAAGTCATCTAATTTAGCAAATTATTTTATAATTAATAGTGGAAATAAAGATAAATCAAAAATACGAATTTCTAATATTTGGCCTCTTGCTACGGGCCATGACTATCTACAGAGCCACTTCTAGAATTGGACTCACGAGCACAGATATTTGTTCTCTTTGCTACCCAAGCGTGATCATGACTGGAGAACACCTCAGCTTGCCGTCCTCAGTGCTTTTAACTCATCATCTTTCCGTGTGATTGACAAAGTTTTGCTGACTGCTTTCATCTCTCATCGCTGTATTGGACTGCTCGCAGACTCATGATTGAAAGGTCGGAGATAAACATAGGAGAAAAAAATATTTGGACACCAATATGAAAAAGCGCATTTTTAAATAAAATAAATAATATTAATATCATTAATTCTCGTTTCTCCAAATTTGACCTTCAAAAAATTGTGACAATTCCAACTCCTGCTATTTCTTGCTTAAATTGTGAAAAATTCTTTTACAATACCATGAGAAACCATAAGATACCAAACTTTTTTTTTAAAAAAGTACTCTTCCAAATATTTATTTCTATTTAAAATAATGAAACTATTATACATGAAAATACTTGTATAAACAGTTTTAAATAAAATTCCCTAATCCTCATCTATTGGGTATAATTTGATTTAAAATATATTTTAATCTAAAATAAAGTTATTCTCTTCTATTAAGAAATAAGGAATCAAGTGGACTCCTCAATTTTTTTAACACTAAACATACCATAATCGGTCAAAAGACTGGTTATGAACTTTTGCATTGAAAATGTACATATTATCTTATGGCTTTTGCACATTGGACTTGATGACATTTTCTGTTAATTACATACAGTTAATATTGTATTATTTTTTCATTTGTATTTTATTTATTTTGAGTAAAACTCTTATCCCATAGTCATTTGACTGAGAGAACAATTTATTGCTTTTTAAGATTATCGGATCATAAATTATTCTGTACATGCGCATTCAAAGTATTATATTCAATTCATTACAATAAAACTAAATTTGGTGTAGACATGATTGATCAAATGAGGAGCAAATACCGCAAAATCTAAGTCTTGCAAATGACCACTCCACGTATTTTTCGATATCCTTGATTTAGTTTGCATAAAAGCCTGGATTTTGTGCAAGCAAACGTCAGGAGAAAATATCTCGAGCCAAGAGTTTTTAGTCGAGTTAGCAGAAGAAATTGCCGCCGATTTTTGAGAAACCCACGAACAACCAAAAGAAAGGAAATATACAAAACGATCGTTGCCTAAATCTACTATAGGTTTTTATCAACGCAAGACGTGTCAAATAGGATATTGTAACGAAAATAAAACCATCAACATTTGTTCTAAATTTAAAAAATATCTTTGCAGAAAATGTACAATGGAGATACCCCGTATATGTAAAAAAGGCGTTGAGAAATGAATTAAAAATTCTAATTCTTTATGCTTATTTTCGAAACTGACAATATACAATTTGTTTAATTATAATAAATTTAATTTTTTTTATTTCTTTCCTAATATCCATATTTCATACATTCTGTCAGAAAACACAAAGTCCGGTCATTTGACTGGCTATGGTAGAAATAGGTATGTATTAAGTATTGGTATGCTTAGTGTTAACATTGGCAATAATATTTATTCTGTTTTATAATTTTAATACTCTAAATGTGTTTTAAAGAAATGCATATATGTCAAGTTGTGACGTTGGGCTCTATTAGCGATTTTCTCTTTACTGGTCTTTCACTGATACTGAATGCATAAAATAACAATTTCTTTCCAACAAAATGAAACTTGATTACGTTAATTAAATGCTGTTCGGAATAAAGTAAAGTGATTCAGGTATAATGATTTATAAGTAAAGGGAAATTTAGCAGATTAACAGATGTAACAAATGTTACTATCAGGAGTGACAACTATCGACTACTGGAGATACTGATAGACTATCGGATGATTTCAACTGAGAGGCCTCAGTAAGACAATTTATTTCCAACGATAATTAAATCAGTTCACTAAGATAAAAATCTGAAGAGAGAGCTACCCTATTCTAATAATTGATAAATAAATAATTACACTGGATTAGTCTTGAATTTCTTTAGGTTGTTTTTTGTCGCTTAAAGTTATTATAATAAATTGAATTATATGGCACAAGAGCCACGGGCAGAAGCGGAATATAGTTACAATGGCGCCCAACCATTCCTTTCCTTACAGAAGGAGCAAGAAAGCACTTCTATATTTCCCGTACAGTTTTCAGGAAATGTATTGGATTTTTAGCTAGCTTAGAAGATAATATACTCATCTGTAATACACCGGAGGCCCTTCAATCGGCGTATTTAGGGAATCATTTAACAGGTCGAGCTCGTGAGTGGGACTTGGTGATAGGAGAAAATTTAATAAATGTAGAGAGGGTAGTATCGAACCCCTAAAATAAGTCCTTCAACGGACCTTCCAAGCAGTGTGAGATCGCATGAAACTTGAAGTTCAAGTCAAGGTTGACGCCCAACAAGTCATCCACATAACTTATCCTTCGTATGCTTAAAATAACTAAGTTGCTGAATTTGGTGATCTCGGAAGCAATAATAGTTCAGCACATAGTCAACCGCTTGGCTCCGAATGGACTGAATTATATTGAGCTTAGGAATCCCTCTACAAAAACCCAACTTTTGGAAATAGCAACAACATACGAGTCGCATCCTGCATCTCATAACCCTCCACCCAAGCAGGAATAATATCAAGCCCCCGAAATATTCACAACAGGGTAACAACAGACCAAATTGTGATCAACGACGATCATCAGATAGACGAGCACAAGATAAGCGTCCGTTATACAATAATGCAGACAATCAGCAAGGAAACGTTATCCACATTCAAAGTCGCGCCAACAAAACCACAGAGGGTTAAACTAATAGGCGATTGAATAATAGGTGGTCCTCGATCACGTAGTTATCTAAGTCCTCCGACAAATATTAATTCTACGAAAGTTTGCCACATAAATATTCCTCATATACCCGTTATAATTAATAATACTTTTGTAACGGCGTTATGGGATACTGGGGCTGAGAAATCGCTTGTGTCACTGGCATTTTGAAATAAATATATTTATTTTGTCAAAAGAATAGCATCGGATCTTTCAGTGTAAATAGCGCAAGGGGCTGCATGTAAAACCTTAGAGTTTGCAACTTTATCAGTTTGCATTAGAAACTTTTAGAAAAACTGATAGTTTCATGACGTCAAATGGTTACAATATCCTTGATTTTCAGGCGCGGATTTTATGCGTGCTTCCAGAATTACTCTGGATTTCGAAACAAACATTTTGGCTATCCCTGATGATGAGATACAACAGATTAAAAACAAGGAAGTGAAATCGGTCAAAATTTATCTCATACACAAAAATTGCCCAAAGGCCAGAAGCTACAGTTGCATCAGCTTTTCAAAAAGTATTCTGATTTATTCTTGGATCAACCCGGTCTCACTCATGTATTTTATCACGAAACTGATACTGGAGACCATTCACCAGTGGCGTCTCAACTTCATTGTAATGATCGAGTTAAAGAGCTCATAATAAACCTTCATATTCAAGAAAATGGTGGAAGAAGGAACTGTTATACCTATTCAGTCACCATATGCCTCTCCAGTAGATTTGTGCAGAAAGAAACACACCGATTCTCCTGACGCGTCAGATTAGATTACCGAAAGCGTAATGATATCACTAGTTCCCTAACTATCCCTTACCAATAATTGACGACCTTTTAATATATATCCCGTAAAATTGCATTATGTCCACTTTGGACCTTATGTCCGGGTATTTTCTCAATTGGCGATCAACCCACCGTACATTCCTAAAATTGCGTTTGTCATCAAGAAGGGCACGTATGCCTTTAAACGAATGCCTTTCGGATTATCAGGTAGTGCACCTACTTTTCAGTGAGCAATGGATATCGTACTAAGTACCAGTGATTGGAAAATTTGTTTACGAGTATATGGACGATGCCATAATTACTTTCTGATCATGGTCCTTTCTAGTCCTTTTCTGATCATGTCCATCTGGAGGTTGTTTTTCAATTGTTGCAAGATGCGGGTTGACTTTAAATGCTGAGAAATGTCCTTTTGGTCAGAAGGAATTGAAATACCTAGGATCGATCATTAATAGGATTGGGTGCACGAGGATTTTAGTGAAATTAAGCTGTTCTTGTGATGCCAGCTCCGAAGGATGCACACCAGATTTCTAAATTTTTAGGAACGACGGGGTAGTATCAAAAATTCATTAAAAATTATTCTGTGCTGTGTGAACCATTATATTCGCTTAAGCGCAAAAAGGTCAAATTCGACTGGTCTTTAGAGGCCCAAAAGGCTTTTAACACATTAAAAATTGCATTAACTCTTCGACTCCAGTATTATAATTTTGAGTTTTTCTTTTGAATTATACACCGATGGTAGCGCAGTCGGAGTGGGTGCGGTACTTGTACAAAGAGCGATGTGTCTCGTACTATACTTAAGGTGGAACGAAATTATTCCATAACTGAAAGAGAATGTTTAGCAGCAATTTGGGCACTACAAAAATTTATTTCATATTTTGGACAGTGTCCAACGGAAGCAATAACAGACCACTCAGAGCTGACCAAACAAACGAATGGAAAGAATCTTTCAAGCAGAATGATAAAATGGGTGTTAAAATTGACGGAATCTAATGTTGAGTGGGAACATAGACAGGGGAATATGGATTTAGCGGCAGACGAGTTATCCAAACAACTTTTTGATGAGCAGGCAGTAGAACCCAGAATTGGGTCATATCTATCGTTATTTAGAAAATTTGGAATATTCTACAATGAATGCAGAAATATGTGAAAATTGGTTCCAAAAACTTAAGCTTCTTGATAGCATTCTTTTTTTATTCCGAGTATCTACACGAAACTCGTGCCCACGAAAAGGTTTCATGATTATCCATTAATGGGTCATTTCGATGAAAGGAAAACTTATGCTAGAATCAAAGAAGCGTGCTATTCTCCTAAAATGAGGAAAATCATGTAAGGATATGTTTCAACATGCGTCGTATGCAGACGTTATGATTGTGAAAACTCCGTTACGTCTCCGTTATATATATATATATATATATATATATATATATATTACATTTTTATATATATGTATATTATATGTATGTATTATATATAAATAAGTTATGATACTTACCAATAAAGATGATGATGTTTCTCCTCTGTAATGAGGATCTGAAAGAAAAAAAATATTCCAACTGCAACATTACACTGAACAAGACAAAACTTGCGAAATTTGTTTAGGTAATAATATGCTTATGAATGGTTTCAAAGCTACTGGAGATTCATTCAGTTACCATTTGACCAGTCGTAATATACTTTCAAGAGAGTTAATGAAATGAATGGAAACTTGAGGTAAAAAAATCTTTTGGGAAACGCCTTAGAATGTAAAAGCAAATATCCATTGATAGAAAAAAAAAGAAAAGTAGAACAACCCTTATCTAATCACGATCAACTGAATTATTTGATATAACTAGAAGTTACTCAAACGAGTAATATTTTTTTATCTTTGTATATTAGAAGGAATTAATTTATTTTAATTAGTTCCTGATTATCATTCAACTTCAAAATGATATTGTAAAGCTACACATTCTGCTTTCCGCAATCTTCTGTGGTAAAAACTTTTCAATTGTATTTCCGAAATTATTATGCATTCTTATTGAATAGGTTTAACGACAAGTTAGTTATTTCTCAAATAGAGCCATTTTATGGTTTTTGATAACATCCCTTTGATTTTTTGTCAAATTTTACTTCATTACGCTGATTTCTAAAAAAAAACATTCATTAATAACTAATTTGGATTTCTGTTTCGAAAATTCTTTTAGACCTGGAAAGAATTTTTGAAGGTATAACAAAACCCAATTTTTAACTCAGTTTTTTTAAATATTATATCATGGTATCACCCTTTTGTTGGCTTAATTTCTTGAGCAATGGGATATTCCAATGAAGCAGTTTGTCAAACTTCCTTGCTTATATTTTCAATACATTTTTAGGCACTTGAATTTGTTCTTTAGGGGAGTTCTACCTGCAATTTCTGAAGTATTGTTGCGTTCCACCTTCTGAAGAGGAGGGCGCCAAATGATACTCCTTATTTTTTAACATTAGGGAATCTTGGACGTTTAAGGGTTTTGTTCTTCATGCGAGGTCGGATTAAAAATGAAATTGTTTAAAATTAACAATGTCATTAGATGAAAAAAACATTTTAATTATTACATTATGCATGCTAAACAAAATGCACACTCGCCGGTACTGTGGGTGTATGTGATTTAGTTCATGATACGAAAACATTTAGGTGGTATATATATTTAACCAATAATCACAACAATCACAACTCTCTGAAAGACACATTTTGGCGTTAACCATTATATTTGACTTTTTTGAAACAAATTTACTTTAGGGTATATGAATTGGTGCGGAGAACAGTTATTTTTAAAGATATCACTTAGAGAATCATTACAAAATTTTTCAGATATAGTTTAAATGTAAATAAGCTAGTTAATCTAATATTTGTAAAAATTAATTTAGGTTCAAGAAAATTAATACATTTATATGGAATTTTGAAAAAAATTTAGAAACATTTCAAAACTGCGACATAAAAATATATTGCCGAATTATATTACAGAAATTTACCACATTTTACAACCTAGTTATAAAAACACTTGACTATGATTTATAAAGCTATTCTTATTATGAACATTATTTTAATTAACGTTTTAGAAACATTATGCGAAAATTGAGTACCAAGTTTTATAGAAATGTAATGGTAATATAATGAGTTATCAGTTTTAAAGTTTTCAAGATATACAAAAAAGTCATTTTGATAAAAACCCGGTTTTAGTACAATTTATCCGCACAACCAATTCTGCACACCCTTTCAAAATAAATACACCAATAGTCACACAAAAATATTTTTATATATCAAATAAGCCATGAAATCCCTTATTAACTGAATTACTACCATGTATCCTTCTAATCATAGTGTTGGTAAGGAAACAACAACAAAAAAAGGAGTTGGAAAGAACTTTCACAAAATTCCATTGAAATATTCGTTTGTATTTTGAGTTTTCCCTGGTAAACATTTTTCTAATATGTTTTTATCGTTATGTATATTGGTTTGATAATGTTAATCAGTGTTTTTGGAAGTCCTGCAGACTTATACTAGCAGAATTGCTTATCATTTGATATGACTCGTTGATAATTGAACCAACTCTCCAGTTCAACAGGGCATTGACCACGCAGTGGCTGTTTTATATTTGGAACAACAATGAAAAGATGCTGCAATTTCTGCACTACGTTACATACCTTCAAATTCATTCACATGGTCGTGGATAACAATGACATTATAAATTTTAATCGCATTTTGGACGGTTTTTAACCATAAATATCTTTCACCACATCAGACCCCTTTCAGTCTTCGTTGCCAAAAAAATTTAGTTACTGCAGTATCCTCATTGGAACAGATCATTCGAAAACACAATACTCACCAACACGTTCCGTAGTACCAGATAGCCTGTATGCTTCGAACAGTTACGAATGGTGTTTAACTCTTCGTTTTTTGAAGCTTAAAATCTATTTATTTTTCATATAAATTCATGTTTAATACCTTCCCAGTATATGTTGAGATTGAAGAGGAATATCCATTTAAAGATGAATATCGTCTCCGTTGTATTTGGAAATAGAGAAAGTATTCAATCTTGGATGGATTCTTGAATGAAACACAAAATTGTGAGATAGTTCAGTATCGTTTCTATCACCTCTAACTTCCATTGCAGCTTCATTCATCGTATTACATGCTACTTAGCTAACAGCACTTTCTTCTCTAGGAAACCAAACCTTTTTTTTGAAGGAGCATTTTCAATGAAAGCAGAACAAATATTTTTGGACAAATAATATCCTTTACCAATGTCTCTCATGTCAAAAACATTGCAAGATTAACTTTATACAATTTGTTTACTTTATCAGAGGTGCAGAAAGAGAAGGAATAGTCCCAGTTTTCACAATTTAAAGTTATATTCATAATTGTACCAAACACAGATTCCTTTGCTCCAACTTTAACACATCGATCAATAACTCCCGAGTCTAACATTGAAAACAACAATTTTTTTGCAAAATTTTTTTTATTCATCAACATAACACCTTTTGTTAATCACCTTTTAGGGTGATACAATCGTTCCAACGCTTTTCCAAATCTTTTTTTTTGTTTTTGTTTTTGTTTCCCCCCCCCTCAATTTTTTTTCTCTTTTTTTTTTTTTCGCAAGAAATCTTTTTTGTTGCGAGTAAATAGCGATAAACAGCTTTCTGAATCATCGACTCGTTGCTGTTTTTGTTCCATCGAAAGCAATCGCGGCACCCACTTGGAAAAAACCTTTTTCACTTCACTTCAAAAAACCTTTTTCCTGGTCCGATCGACTTAAAATTTTGACACGTTTCAAGCAAAGGTTAGTACCCTAGAAAGACCTGGTTACTGGTTTACTACGAGCGTCATCTCTGGGTTAGTCTCGGGAGTTATTGATCGATGTGTTAACTCTTCCTTCAAAACACAAGACAACATAACAAAGAAATTATATTACTTAGAATTCTTAAGTTAAAAATAATTTTCTTACAGTTTTCTGTAATAACTGTATGTTTTAAAGAGTTCGTTATTTTTGTTTCACTCACAGTTGAAAGATCTAAATCGGTACTAATTTTTCGTTCTCAGAAACTGAAGTCTTATTAAAGTATCTAGTTCTCTTGAACTGACATTTATGAATATAAGCTTTATTTTTTTATTTTCTACAACTGTCAAAATACTAATGTCAACCAATAATTCGCTGATATTCTATCAAATAAAAGGTGATAACTTTTGTTTCGGAACTAAACAATGACAGTTTTTATTAAATTAAGATACATATATACAAAACAAGTATTGTCATATTTCCTGAAAATCTTACGTTGTCAGACACTCTCAAATCATGAATATATTTAAAATAATAAATCAAATGTTTGTTGGAATTTTTATTTTATTTTAAATCTGTTGAATAACTGTAAGGGCACTTAAATACTGACTTCCGGTCATTTAAATACCCACATCCAGTTTTTCGAGTTTTAATAATTCTTTAATATTTTGGCATTTAAATGGCGTAGAAACAAAATAAGTACAGCTTCATAAAGCTAAAAAAATGTTTTATTCAAGAAAAAAAAATGGAAATGTGAATTTTTGCAAAAATTGACCATTTCAACGCGTATTCATATACCTTAAAATACAAATTGCTTTCAATTTGAAGAAATAGAATAGTAACATATTATTTATAATATTTATTAAATCATTAAATTTAACATTTCCAAAATATGTAGTACATATGCTTATCAAATGCTGGTTCAGAAATTATCTTTACATTAATCTTAAGTTAATTGATTCAGATAATAGGTCCCATCTTTAAGAAAACGAAAATTTTACAGTATCTTTTCTAGACTTAGAAATATACATTGTTAGTATCCAAGTATCATTATATTTCATTTTTAGTATCATTATATTTATTTATTTTTTACTCGCAAAACGTGAATTTACAAAAAATAATAAATCAAATGTTTGTTGAAATTTTATTTAAGCGATGTGGTATTTTAAATCAAATAAAAGGTGCAATAATTTACCCTGCTAAATATTGCATATTTTTTTTTCTCAGTCAAAGAAATATATACCTATTCTCTAACATTGACTGCTTGAGTTATGGGTTCGTTTACTAACGTTAATCATGACAAAGGTGCCATAGATGATCTTGGGCCAAATAACTTGAAATGAAATCAAATAGCTCATAATTTTCTTTACCATCTGACACTAGTGAACACTGTAGCTTTTATGGATAAATTTTGTTTGGACGATATTGGGCCATCTAGTCGATGTGCATTGAATCTATCCAGAGCGGGAAAAGTTAACAAATGTAACTGGTTTTCCTTTTCTGGAAAATATTTCAGATGTCCCTAACTTTCTGTGTTTGTGCTCGTATTAACAGTGATATATCCTGAATTATGCCAATATTTCTAAACCTCTGAGTAAGGTATTAAATAGGAATGCAAAGCCTTAATGGAAGAGTTCGCATGGAGAATCTTTTTTAAACCGGAAGATATTGCTCACTTAATACGCTGTTTTAGGACATTACCTTCTAAACTTCTAAGTAAAATTCTATTCATTCGCTAGTGGATGGCATAGTTGCAGTATTAGTGCACGTACAAGACGGAAGATGAAGACCAATAGTCTGTGCATCCAGAGTCTTAACAACAGCCGATAAAAATTACTCAACAACTAAGGAGTACCTTGCTGTCATCTGGGCAATCAACAAATTTAGATATTTGTTAAATCTCTTACAGTCATAACAAATCCTGATATTTATTAGCTTGCTAATGTAAAGGATCCATTCGGAAGACTTGCTAGATGGGCACCAAGGTTGAAAGAGTACGACGTAACCATTTTCTTTAAGGGCTGCCGCAAACTTTCCGATACCGATGTCCTGTCAACAAAACTTCTCCCCAAAGCAGAAAACGAAAACAAATGAAGAAATTCCTTTTAATTAAAATGCTTAAGAAACATAAATAATTTTGTAGCTATAACATGAGAGACGATGAATTGTACAAAAGAAAATTTGATCCTATGGGATAGCAATGGAACTTGATCGTACCAAAACTACTTGGAGCAGATCTTCGAAAGATTTTCCAGGATGCACCAACTTCCGGTCATCTCGGGTTTGCTGAGACGTATAACCAAATAAGAAGAAAATGCAATTGGCCAGGACTTTATGGCACTTACTTATGGGACTTTATTAGCTGATACGTGTCACACTTCAGAGAATTTCAAAGACGGAAATCTCTCCCTCAACTCCCTGCAGGTGAACTTCCTCTGATAAAGCCACCTTACGTACTATTTGCAAAAATCAGAATTGATCTTTTGGGACGCTTTCCTGCTACTTGAAACAGAAATAGGTGGATAATTGTATGTACAGATTACGTGACTACATCCACAATTACAAAAGCATTACCAATTGCTGAGGCCATCAAAGTTGCTAACTTTATTGATGAAGAAATAACATTGAAATACGGTGCTCCCAAAGAAATTATAAGTGATCGAGGACGTTCGTTCTTATCATATATTGTAAAAGAGATTAATCAGTTGTATCAGACTTCGTTAGTTCTGACGACTGCCTACCACCAATAGACCAATGGTTTGAGAGGAATATTTAGCCTCACGTTAGCGTACATGCTGTCCATGTAAATAGATGTCGAACAAAGAAATTGACACAATATTCTACCCTATGTAACTTTCGCATACAACTCTACACAACAGGATATGAGGGGATTCAGTTCATGTTTTTTTATTCTTGAAAAAGATATACAGATGCCCTCGACGTAATTCTCTCAACTAATACAGAAACTCCCAACTATTACATACAAAGTCTTATCATCAGTGCTGAAGAAGCTAGGCAATTGGCAGAGCTCCAGATTCTTGAAGACCAGGCTGAAGATAAACGTCTTCATGATTATAAGCATCGACATGTTATCCACAAGGTCGGAGATTTAGTTTGACTGCTTAGCACCCATACGGAAGATTGGATTATCCGAGAAGTTCTTAAGACATTATATTGGATCGTATCGAATCACTCGACGTTTATCTGATGTCTCATATGAAGTAGAAAGTATGGAAGAAAACCATAGACGATGAAGAGCAAAAGATATCCTCCATGCCCTGAGATTAAAACTCTATTTTGATCATAACCACCAAATTTATGAGAAAGGAATTTCTAATATTTCAGAAAGACCTGTTACAAGGAGTAGGATCACGGGAGCCTGCTTCTTTCTAAAAAGGGGGAAATGTAGCGAAACTCGTTTCCTGTTAATGGCGCAAGAGCATAACAGCCTCTACTAGCGCCATAAACCTATATACATTCACTCGCCGCATCCTGTTAACGATGTTTACTTTTTCCCATCGTCGACAGAAGAAGTCCATTTGCCAGCCATATTTATTCTAGAGAGCTTGTGGAGGGAAACTTGAACTAAAGCGAAGTTGCATCCTCTTTGTGCGTACATACCTTTTGCAAATGGGAGACAGATTTTCATCTTCCCGTTGTCTTGCATTGCATTCTGTGATCTTCAATTATAACCAATATATAACAATCTTTAATTATAGTCTTGTTATTATTCCAGTTATAGTTCTTTGTACTTATTGCCGTTCATGGATAATAAAGTTCGTTATAGAATTGAGATTTTATTCCGTAGTCTTCCTATAACTTTCATTCTAAGTTACAATATTGTAACTTACTATGAGAAAATATTACCTCAAAATGAGCTTTATTTTCTTGGTTTGGTTTGGGCATCCTCTGCGAGTGATATTTGCATAATTGTGATAAATCTACTT
>BMAW01043516.1:0-12230 GCA_019974015.1 Nephila pilipes | reverse complement strand
TTTTGTTTACATTTTCATATCCTTTAGCAAAAATGTTCTTTTTTTACGGATAAAATATTTTTGTCAGTATCATATATTTTGAAAAAATAATATTAAAATGCACATTTTATTCGATATTTCCACTTAATATTGATTCAGTACCCAAATGACCCTTGGACTGCGTTTCAGGGGATAGTAAAATTTACAACGCGCGCGCGTTTTAGTGAAAAACCTTCACTTACTCCCCACCATCCCATCATGAGGACAACAAGCGTGACAGATTTAACGTTCACCAGCTCTATTACCGGGTAAGCAGCAGGACTCTACGCCTAGACGAGGAAACAATGCCAACCATGAGCTCACCGCTCAACTACTTCGATGATTAATAGAAAGCTGTTTAAAGTGCAATATTAAATAACTGAAGATTAATACAGATTCTAACACAAAAGTCATTTATTTTCAGAAAAGTACATATTTGACAGAGAAAACTCCGTGATGATGATGAACAACACTTCTTCAACTCTTTCAAATAAGGCTTAGTTTGATTTGTCTTTTTCAATTCATTTTACTCAAACGAAAACTCTTTTCGCAGATGATTTATAAGATGGACAAAACGGTGGTTTTGAAAATTTAAAAGGAAAACTTTTGTTGCTAGAAAAATATAAACTGTATGCGATAGTTTAAATGCGTGGAGATTTTACTTGTATTTGGAGGCATTTGGAATCATTTAGATAAATTGTTATTATCATTGTGTGCTGCCATCTGTTAAATGGTGACGAAACATATTTCACATTGATTTATATGTTAGGTTTGATTTGGTAGCCCTTTTTCTGCCCTATCAAAATTTGATTGTTGCGACGTTCAGTTGTCGACGGCCTTCTACGTCGAGTTATCACAATCGGTGAAAACTAGATCCATTACTATAAAAAGCAAAAATAAAACTGTTGGATTGTTCCCAGTGCATCTTTTTCAAAAAAGGCGAAGATGGTCTCATCCGCCCGAAAAGTTATGATGGAGAATTTATGAGACTCGAAATGCATCCTGTTTACGAGTACCAGTAACTGAGACTTGGACAGTAAATCATGATGCTTACTAAAAACAAACGATTTTCGATGCTACGAGCGTCAACTCTTTGGATTTCTAAGGACTTATTGCATGACCCTCATAATATTTGGAAGGTTATAAAGGCAGAAATTTTCCAAGCAATTTGTTACATGCTGAATATTTTTCATTGTCATGATGTACACAAGTTTTATGCGAGTATGACATGATTAGGAGAGGGGGGTGTCAGCTCAGGTGTCGTCCTCGTCACTTGACAAAGGTTCAAAATTATGAGGTCCGTTACCAACAGCCCTCGTGTTGCTTCTAGTGCGACGTTAATAAAAACTAAACTAAGCAAAAGCAAGTATGGTAAGAAAAATTTCCGACCTAATAAAGAAACAAGACATTTTCTTCTTTAAATTTATTTTTATTTTCCTATACAGTCTAATTATAAGTCAACACACTTCTCCCAGCGATGCTCCTATCTCTTTAACTCAACATCGGTAACTTTCTCTGCAAAATAGTTTTTTATGAAGGTGATGGCCACCTCATTTGATGAATGTCTCTGTCCTCCGATCGCAATTCTTTGATAAGGGAACAAAAAAAAAGCCGTTTGTGGCTTTCCTTACTCACCAGAGTAAGGAGGGTGGTCAAGCAGTTTAAACCGTAATTAGTGGATTTTCTCCATGGCAACCGCTGAGGTGTGCGATGGCGCATTGTCTTCGTGAAACAGAATTTTTTTTCTGCAAATGTGAATGTTTTTCCGCAATTTTTGACTTCAGCCTGCCAAGTAATGATGCGTAGTATGTGTCTGTTATAGTTTTTCCTGTTTGAAGATAGTCGATTAAGATAACTCCATGACTATTTCAAAAAAAAGTCGCCTTCGCTTTCTCAACATAAAAAAAAACAAAAAAAGTTTTTTCTTGGCTAAATCTTGTTTCAATAAATGACAAACACATTCTTTGGACATATTCATAGCCTCTTCTATCTCTCTCACTTTAATTTGACGGTTGTCTAGCACAACCGTCAAATTAAAGTGAGAGAGATAGAAGAACTTTAGATTAAGTGATAGAGATAGAAGAAATTAAAGAAATTAAAGTGAGAGAGATAGAAGATTTGGTGAACTTTAACGATGTTATCGTCAGTGGTTAAAGCTTTTGGACATCCCGAATGCTCATCGTCTCTCAAGCTAGTATGGCCACGTTTCAATTCACCTGTCCAAATTTTCATTGCGTTAAATGGTATTGCAGAGCCCCCGTACACAGCATCCTACGCATCTTTAATTTACGAAGACGTGTTGCCATTCAAAAACAAATATTTATTGACAGCTTGGTACTCGATTATTTTACATTTTCATAAAAATAGTCTCCTTGACTCGCTCAAACGATTGTCAAACAACAACTGCGCGTCCAATGTAGCAGAAATTTTGGCAAGTATATGCACAACAGCATTCTTTGGCTATTATTGACGAGTGCTGACATCGTCACTTAAAGGCCGGAAACTTCTCATACATATGAGAATCACAAAACATTAACACCTATTTCTCCTTTATGAAAAGTATTACATCAAGTATATTATCGATGATGGCTAATGTAAAATTAATTAATGTGAATTCATAAAATTAAATATTTAGTTAAGTAAATGTAACAGCTTGCAAACATTAAATTGAATTACATACAAGAAATAAATCAACTTAAATAAAAGAGTATCAAATTATGCGTCAAAAAAGTAAAGAAAGAACATTGAGAGCTAAAATAAAATTAAAAATGTAGCAAATGATAACTTGTCTGCTCTCCTTCGGATTTTATCAACTTCCTTAATCTTCTAAGTATAGATGCCACCAGTTTTGGGATCAAGTCGGGTGATAATTTTTGTATCATTCAACATAATAGTTTCTTTTTCAAATTTTCTTTACTCGCAATATTCCTTTTTTTACTTTTATATCAAGCTATGCCCATAATTTTTCAATAGAATTTATATCTGTGAATTACGAAGTAAGGTACAAAGTTTTTTGTGAGCATTCTTACACAATTGTTTAAATGTGTTCAGGATCATTATCATGTCAAAAAATACAATTTTGAGAAAATTCCAATTTCTCAATGCTAGGAACAACACTTCCTCCCCCAAGATAGTTAGAAAGCTCATTTTTTTTCTTTCGATAGATACATAAGGAGCCTTGCCACGTATTTGTTTGTTGATATTGTATATTTATAATTAAATTCATAGTTCTTTGCTTTTCATACTTTTAACTGCTCATTTGCGTCAAAAGTTTTACATTTCATTAGTAATAAAAATGTTATTTCCAAAATTTAAATCTTTCAGAGGCTTGTTTTGGTTTGTTTTTGATATGAATGGTTTATTACGTAGAATGGAATTCTAACATATAATCCCTGTTCATTAAGGGTCTATATTATAGTGCTGACACTTTCTGTCTGTCTTGTTGTTGGCATGCTACACCTTTACAGCACTTGCAGCTACATTTGCTTTGACTCCTCGAACTACAATCATTAATGTTGGTCTTCCTGTTTCCTATTTTCCGATATGAATTTTCATTTTCCTTCAATTTTATTATTTTTCTTGTTTCTAGCGAAATTTGTCTCTCCATAACAAATTATCTGAAAATTTTCCAGGAAATATCAGAAATTAACACAAGAACAAAACATACATGAAGAATTAAATTTATTTTAAGAGCCTGTAAGTTGAAGTGAAGATATCTGCAAAAATAAAAAAAAAAAAACATTTAGAGGGAAGATTTATGAGTATTTCTTTTTTAATTATGAATGTTTTTAATCTATTTTTTTTGCACAGGACTATCATTATATCCTATATATATTTGTGCATTGAATTTTTCATGAGTCAATACTTAATTTTCTATAAATTTGTATTTTTAATGATTCAGAAAAATCATTGAAAATTTGCAAACATCAACTTTAATGTTCTTTAGGAAAGCAGCTTAGACCTAATTCGACTCACAATTTTACTAAACATATCACTCAGAATAATAAAAAAATGCCTTAGCGTTTTGAAAGAAAAATTATTAAAAAAAAAACTGTCTCGGAATAAAAGACTAATTTCAAACTTTCATTCTCTCAAAACCTTAATTTATAACATTATTACACGCATAACACCACAGATAATACGTATTCCAAAAGAAATTTTTAGAAAAATTGAAAAGTAAATGTATTACTATCGATTATGAATATGAAGTACTCAAAATTTTACAAAATATATCGAAATCTTAGAATTTTCAATTTTCTAAGCTTATAAAAAATAATTGCATGTTTCTGGTGTTACTCTTATTCTCAGTTCTACTAAGCTGATTACATACATTATTCATTAAAAGTATATATTCTAATTCAAGAAAAAGAAATTCTATTAATTTTTTTGAAAAATAAGTCGTAAGCATACAAGAATGTACAAATAATATGAAAATGCTTTTTTCTAAAACACACATATACTTTTTGTAGAAATATACATAAAATACAAACAGATAATGAATAAAATTATAATAAACTATTTGTAAATTACACATGATGTTGTAAAAGTTTTAATTTCAATTTTACTAAAATGTTTTTCAGTACATTAGAAATTTAAGAATTAGAAGTATTCAGGCTGAATAATGACAACTTCCTTTCTATTTAAAGACTTTTCTGAATGACTGCGAACTAATTTCATTTTCTTTTTCCGCACTAATTTATAAAAAACTTTCTTCCACATTTTTCATTTATATATTCTAAAATATTTCCATTCAGCTTATATTTTAGAAGATTTGTTTGTGGCATCAAATTACTTTATTTTTCTATATATTAGTAAGTATTTCAAAGTATTTTTATTATGTACTCGATAAATAATGTCACACACAGCCATTTTGACACACATCTTAGTTGCAAAAGTTTCTTTTGAGCATTTACTTCAAAATACATCACGAAACGTTTCACTTGCATTTTGAGTCATGCCTCTCTTGTGTAACGTTCCAGATTATCATTCGAAGCTAGTCTCTGAAATACTGATAAAATTTTTGGCAGGTAGGTATATTTCCTAGGGCGTTTTAATATTCTTCTTATGATGATGCCCTGGAATTACACCATTCGCTACAGCTGATTGATAAAAACTCCAATAATCCTTTCCTGAAGGACATTTAAAATGATACGGTTTATTATCAGAGGATATGCTGTGGTATAACGTCACGATCAACGATTCCGATTGTTTATTTATATCACATTGAGAAGCAACACGAGGGCTATTGGCGATAGACTTCGTAATTTTGTGCTTCGGTCAAGGGACAAGTAGGATAGCTAAGCTGGAACCCCCTTTCCAAACTTTCACACCAAGCCAAACGTGAGGACTTTGAATCATGACAGATTTCACGTGCATCAGTACTAGCTATGCGGCGGGTCTATAGGGGTATCACGACTCGACCCCACGATTCGGCGGAAACCGCCAGCCTCGAGTCTGCGATATTGATCACTGGGCTGATGCAGCAGGTATAACGTTGCATATATATCAGTTTTCATTTTTCTACTTTACTTTATTATTACGAATGGCATTCTGGTAATATCGTGTCAACTTTCACGTTAATGTCAAATGAATTACTATATGAACTATAATGCTTTGCCATTTTTTTAAGAAGTAGTTACATAAAAAATTTATAGCACATTTCTACATTCGTCGTAACAATTTTTACTTCATCAGGAAAGCTAAATTTTTTTCTTAATGCGGCAGTTTTTTTCCCACTAACTCAGAGCTTTTGAGTTAGTGAAAACTGTGTCATCAATTATTACACATGTTACACAGACTCGGGTGTCATTCCACTATCTTCCACATTATTAAAGATATTTTCTAGCATTGATCATATTTTATTAACTGCAGGTTTTTTAAAATTTAGTTTTGGTTTTGATTCTTGATTCGAATCATTGCACCATCTTTTCGTTGCCTTAGCTTTTGCAGAAACACATTTTCTTTTAGGTCTCGACATTATAATGTAACAACGAATGATACAAATAATTTCTGATGTAAAAAATATCTATAAAAATAAAAAAGGAAGGCAATGCAAATGTTATACTGAAATAATATGAAGTTAATTTTCATAAGCAACACGCCCTAAAAATGAGACGAACAGACAAGAAGTAGTAAATAATACAGGATTTCATATCAATCAATACTTATTCGAATTCAAGCGAAGTAAAAAAAAAATAATAATTAATGTTTTTCTTAAGGCTATCATATAAACTTGACTAGACTATATCTGAAAGGACATGTCAATCGTTACAAATTACCAAGAATAAATTTTATTAATATTTGGTAACATTGATCTGCTGCAATGAAAAAACATAATCGATGCCCCACTATTGCTCTCTGTCTAACGTCCACCATATTGAACATTCTCGCGACGGGAAGCTCTGATTTGTCTCGAACATTCAGAAACATCTGTGCTACCATGAGGGCCGCGGTAGCCTAGTGGTCAAGGTCGTGGACTCGCGACCGGCGGTTTTCGTTCAGTCGCGGATTCGATCCTTAGCCGCCAAAGACCCGCCGTGTAGCCGGGGCTGATGCACGTTAAATCTGTTCTGTCCAAAGTCCTCCCGTTGGTGTGGTGTGGATGTTAGGAGAGGGGGGTGCCAGCTCAGGTGTCGTCCTCGTCACTTGACCGTGGTTCAAAATTACGAGGTCCGACGCCAATAGCCCTCGTGTTGCTTCTAGTGCGACGTTAATAAAAACTAAAATGTGCTACCATGACACATGCGTATCAATGCTACGCGGCTCGTTTGATTCCAGACAATCTAAATTAAAAAATAAATTTTGTCGATTCTTCTATCGTTATCGAATCTATTGTAAATGCATATGTTGTGATTTGCTCGTTAACTGCAATGCACTGAATTAAATATTCACTGCAGTAGAATTATACAGAATTCAAGAACAAAATTTTAAATGGGCGTCATGAGCATTAGACGATAAAGAAGCCTCAGCAAATGCACAGATGAACGTGGTTCCGAAAATAAAATCAAGAATGTTTACCAGTACTAAAGTACATGAAGAAGAAAGGCCACTGTGTTTCATTCGTTCAAAAATGATCAGTTTCTTGCCACGAAAACAAGAATTTTTCATTTTTTTTGAAAATGATAACAGTATATGAAAACAAGAACTTTTCATGTACTATTATCATTTTCAACATCTTACCTCTTTGAAACCTGATTTCCTGTAGTATTTGCTATGAATATAAAATACAGCTATGTGAGCTAAATATAGAAAAATAACTCACAGAGTATCTATTTCTAATATTAAGACCTTCCTTCGAAAAACTAGACCTCGTGTTGCTTCTAAATGCAACGTTAATGAACAATCAATGAAATCATTTGAAAAACTTTTTCTGCAATATAGTCTCAAGGGAATAAGTAATAATTTTTAAATTTGCTTTTAAATTAGTAATGGTAAGCTAATTATTAATTACATAGTAAACTACAAATAAATCCTACTTATAAGTATATTATTATATCAATGTAAATGTGTATTTTATTTTTATATCAGAATCATTCGGTAAATTAATCAAATTTTAAGTAATATTTCTTTTCCGATGTGCTCGCATCCCCCTCCCAATTTAGAGTTCGCATGCTTCCTGAAGGAGGCGCTTCCCACAGGTTGAGAACAGCCGAATAACGAGATTAAGAATAAATCCCATGAAATTTTCATCATTGTAGAAATTACAATCAGCTTTAGGAAGCACATAGAAAAAATACGATTCACCAGAGAAAAAAAAAGAACAATAATAAAAACAGCTTCGATTTTTCATCTTTCTTAAAAGTAAGAACTTTTCCAAGTCGATTTCAAAGTGTACATTTTTATCACACATCAATAATTCAGTTCTGAAGAACTTTTCGATCAGAAATAAAATGACTCGCCCTTTCGAAAAGAAAAAAGTATGAAAAAGAACAGTTTTAATCTTTGTTTCTTCCCCGAAGATAAACTTTGTTTAAATCCTATGTGAAATGTGACAGAAAGTTTGTATTAGAGTTGAAATATCTAATCGAAATGTCCTTTTTTATGCTTTACTTCGTAAAATACTTCATGTTTGAGAGGGTAAATGAGAAAGTTACAAAATCCAATTAAATTATTAAAGATTTCCTGAATCCATTTTATTTTACTCCAGTGTTATTTCTCTACATAGTCACCTTTGACATTGATGCATTGATCCCATCTACTTATGAATTCTCCAGTACCTGTTGTATTAAAGTTCTTGGATTGCTGCATCAGCCAATCATGAACTACCCAGGTGCCATTTAATTGAATCAAGCGGTCGTGGTTGCCAAGAATCGTAAGCGCATGGCTGGCATTGTATCTATCGAGTCATGGGTTCGAGACCTGATGCTTGTAGTGTAGCTGGAGTGGTGTGCGGTAAATCTGTCTTCGGTCAGAAGTCTTATTTTGGTGTTTGTGAAAGTGTGTGAGTTTTTGTGAAAGTGTGAAAGTTTGGAAAGAAAGGTGCCAGATCAGATGTCGCCCTCGTGACTTGATTGAAGCTCAAAATAACGAGGACTGTTACCAATTGCCTTCTTGTTGCTTATATGCGTGACGTTAATAAATAATCAATACAACAAAATAAACGAGTGTAACCACTTTGGCATTTAAGCACGTTATGCAAGGCGCTTGGAAGAGTGGATTATCGAAACCAATGTACAGCACAGAATTTTTGATAGCGGTCTGATTCTCAGCTTCGAGGAAACAATCAACGCAGCATTGGATTATACAAACTAAAGAATGATATAAATTCTGCATATAGTGCTCCAGTTAAATTATAGAAATTTGCGTATAAAGGAAAATTTATAATTCCATATTTCCTTTTTCCCACGAGCATGTGAAGTTAAAAAATTGGTAATTTAATCAAATTACATATGTTTCAACTACTTTTTCTTGGTGATATAATCATGTATGTTAACTTTAATCAACCGTATGTTCGCAAGCAATTTGTTGTAAGAAAACAAACTAAATAGCGATCTTAGGATGTTTTATCAAATTGTTCTCATCCAGCTCGCGAATGTTACGGTAGGAGACGAACTCTACATAATTTCAGAATGAGTAGTTCTGGAGAAACCAAATATTTCTGCAGCATAACTTTAGCCAGATGATGTACGATCTTGTTTCATAATGTGGGATGCTTGTTATTTTCAGGTTATAATGACCATTTTTCTAATAACAATACACCCACTATTACTATTTGACAATACATTCTTCCGTGAACTCAATCCATTAATATCTGTTGTTGATGATCCTACATATTCTTCTTTCTGCGATGTTAGATTTCAAATAAATGAACCTTTTAAAAGTAATAAGTATTGTAGATTGAAGTTCAACATCTTAGAGCTCCAAGAATATATTCCTGTGCTGCGCTAAACAAGGTGATCTAGATTTTTAAGGGAGAGTTGACGAATAAGTTGACAAGAAAGAGGGCAGAAAATGGAATAAAAGATCTTAGGATGTTAACGGGGGCATGTAGACTTGTTTACAAAAACGTAGATCTGCACGGAAAATATCTCTTCAGGTTGCAGTTGCACCTGAAGATGCTTTTGGATTTCTTTTATTAACGTCGCTGACAGAAACAGCATAATGGTGGATTCTCTAATGTTATCCCGATCAGAGTGACGAGGAAAACCGCTTGGTTTATGTGGCAAGATGGTTTTGGCCTTACGGCGTTTACCGTCCATCAGCCCCGAGCAAACACTGGCTTCCCGTGACATCAAGGCTCGAACACGCACCTACACGAAAAAGCAACAACAGCATATGGACAATGACCACTGAGCTGCCGGCGGCACACTGGCAAGATGGGTGAAGTCCCTGAGGATTGAGAGTAGATAACAGAACCGATTTTCAATTGCCACAATTTTAAGAAATTTATGTTATTATATGAGTTACTCTAATTTTTCTCTGAACATTATTAGAAGTTTCAGTGCTGCCTGTATATATTTTCTTATAATATATTTTCTTTAAAAAAAAATTTTTTTATTCATAAAAATTTCATTTTTTAAAATATTTTTAAAGGGTTCTTATTTCCCAACTCTTCCCTGTTTATTTTTGGTTTAAAAAGGAACTATGAGTAAATATTACGCTGATGACTTTTAATTTGCGTTTATCATAATAAATGGTGTCCATGGTGGCCCAGTGGTCATGATCATGGATTTGCAGTCAGCATTTGAAACAATGACTCTGAAAGGAATTAAAAATTGACTTATAAAAAGTTTACGATTACGAGAAAGATAATGCAATCCTTACTTCTTAGTTTTTTACAAAATGAACAATGATATTTTGAATTTTGCTGAAAATGTACAATTGAAAAAATTATCAGTTGATTAACTTATAGATTGAAGAAAATAATAGCCCCTTTGTGATGGCTGATAAGTTTATTCTAATGTCATGATAAGCGTTACACACAATAAACAACGTATCACACCGACTTAACAGTGGAATTATTGCTTCCCCCGCTAATCTATGCCTTTCCTCCTATAAATAGGGAGGGGGGATATCCCCAAGTCCCATAGTAGGCACTTTCGGTTGACATGTGCACACGGTTACAGTGTGTACTAATCGAAACATTAGTTCATCTTGAAAAGTAAAGAAGGCTTCAAGGAATATGACTTAAGTCGCTAATTCGCGTACTCGGGAAAAGACATTTTGACTTTTCAGAATTAGATTAAGTGTTTTATTCGCGAAAGATTCAGAGATGCTTTTCCATTTGGGAATTACCTCTGCCTACATTATTTCGTGAAATGATAATTTATAAATTAAAATTGTTGATTGCTTCTCATTCACTGTGAACGCTCATGCCAAGATCGTATGGTTTTAAAAAATTATCTCTGGGTTTTTTAAAAATCAATCAACAATGTGTTCAATCTTCACTTTGAATTTAATAATTGTAAATGAAATGTAATACAATAAAATGCATTAAAAGTAATTGGCTTTTTATAATTATTGTTTTTATATTTAAAAAGAGGGTTTTAAATCATTGAGCGTTAACCTAGTAGATATATAAATGTTGCTAAGGGAAAAGTGATTTTGAGATATTCTCTGTTATTTTTATTACGTCTTTTAGTATGGTTTTGTTCTGTTCCATTAACTTTAATTCTTCCAAATATTTCTCGTTCTTTTTTCGAAAATTAGTTTTTGCACACAAATAGCAAAACAGAGAGAATTTCATTTCACAATTTTTGTATAAAATATTCCTCTGTTGAGAAGAGATTAGATGTGTTGAATTTATATGTGTTTAAGAATTGTATTTGATAGTTGTGATACGGATAGAAATATGTCGAGTTTGGGGTTAGATTCACGAAGCTTCATTGAAAAGAAATTCTTCCACGGTCATAACGTTTTCTTTTTATTTGTAGGCCAAATTTCACAACTCATCTTGTTCCAGAATAGTACATAAGTATTTTCCGTAATGCATTTCTTCCCTTTGTTCTAAGATGTCATTGGTTTGCTGAAAACTGAAGGAGATGACAGATGGTTTGAGTGATTAGTTTTTAAAGTAGGACTTAGATTTGGCTTGGTTTTATTAACGTCGCACTAGAAAGCAACACGTAATTTTGAACTTCGGTCAAGTGGCGAGGACGATACCAGAGCTGGCACCCCCTCCCCTCATACTAATTGCCTCCCCCCGTCAACGGTCACATTTAGAATCAACAAATTACGAGGTAATGGGCCACGTAATTTTTAGCCCCAGGTAAGTGACGAGAATGACACTTGAACTAGCCTCTTCCTCTCCTCACTATCGTACCACTTCAATGGGAGGACTTGGAACCTTAGCTTGATTTAACGTGCATCAGTCCTGCTACATGACAGGTCTTTAATGGCATTGTTCGATGAAACACCAGGCCACCCAAAGACTATCTGTCCCATGGAAAAGAAAACAGATCACTGGTGGTATATCGAGTTCATGATACCCTTATTTTCCCAAAAAAGGTAAAGGCCCTACGGGAATTTCGTGGTCGGTATCTTTTTACTATCAACTGCTCAAATATTTGCTGCTATGGGTCCAGAATAGAATGCATCGGTTTCATACAACTAGTTATAGTTCACTGACGATTGTTGCGATTCGTTATATCATAAAGTATATATAATTGGAAATTTTAAAAATTAGTTTATAAATATTACTAATTTTTTTGCATGTTAATATTAGCTGATGCTCAAGAATATTTGTTGTTGCCCACGGCATGCTTTGTTTTTCT
>BMAW01043510.1:59049-79731 GCA_019974015.1 Nephila pilipes | reverse complement strand
ATGATAATGTGGCCTATAATGAAATAAATTACATTGCATTTAATTGTGATGTAAAATGACATCAACACTATAACGATCCCATTTATAAGCCATATTATCATTTAATTATATGAGACATATATATTTAAGCTTGAAAATATGATAATGTAGCCTATTATGAAGTAAATGACATTGCATTCGTTTTGATTGTTATTGAAAACGGCTTGGATGCTATAACGATCAAATGTAAAAGCCACATTATCGTTTAATTTTATATATCATTCATCGAAGCTATATGAAATTGAAATCATGATAATGTGGCCTATAATGAAATAAATTACATAGCATTCATTTCAATTGTGATTGAAAATGACATGTATTCCATAATGATCAAATTATTAGACCGCATTATCATTCTTTCTATTTTATTCACCATTAATGTTTTTTCTTTGTTATTTTGATGTTTAACGTCGTTGATAGCTGCTTTATTGAATATTTTCATTTTAATCTCTTCTTAATGTATCGAAAAATTCCGTTAAAATAGTACATTCCGAAAATTACGAGAGGGTTTTTCAAAACCTTCCTAAGAAAGTAATAATCGAGATATGTGGATAAAATTTATTCTGCATGTCTATTGATTTTTATGTACATATTGTTGTAAATTGCCGTTGTTCAGGCTGATTTCTTCGGTTTCAGGATTGAAAGTAAACCGCAGCATCGTAAAATTTTAGTTTTTATCCTGGGGTACCGTAAAGTTTTAATTATCGCTAAAAAGTAATCGAAATAGAAACTTGATTTTTTTATTTATCATTCTTAAAACTTCGCTTTACAGTCAACAGCAAAGTTTCACATTTCTCTCAGAGTTACTTCAATCTACAGCTCCATGCAACTAAGCAAATCGACATGAATAGCTGTAATATAAAGCTGTGTGTATATAAGGCTCATTTAATATGAATAATAAATTTTACCGAGGTATATAGGTTATTTCTTAATAATAATTAAAACTTTACGTTACCTCCCCCGAAGTGCAACTCTTGACATGGAAAGGATATTACATTGAATGGTTATAACTATTTTTAAAAAAATCACATGCTGAGCACACAGACAAAATGCAACTTATCAAAATTTGTATATTACGATAAGTTTAATAATAAATAATCTGACTGTTTTAGAGTAATTATTGGATATCAATGCATGTTTGCTTTCCCTTTCTCCAACATGAAATAGATTGCGTCGCCCCATGTAAGCTCTGGCTGCGCATGCGCGCAAGGGATGGCGAAGTACTCTCCTAAGAATTAATACGTCACTATTACTCCTACTTCTGATGCTGTTGAATCTCCAAGCGTGAAACTCACGTTGCCGCACTCTCTTTTATATATGTATTTTATAAATAAACCAGCTTTTCGAAACTGTGCCATAGTTAGTTTTCACTGCTTTTACTTCCAACAGTAATTTATTAAAATTCTTGTTGACCACAAAGACGTTAATTAAGCAAAGACGCGACCTTAAGTTATTTCCACTCTCATAACACTAAAGAGTGTTTGAGTATACATATTCTACACAAACTTGCTCCACACGTTATGATTTAAATAACTCTGTGAGCAATGCCAGTGAATATGATATTAATACTCAGATAGGAGTCCTTCTTCATCTTTTAGCCTTTCTAGAGCAGTATGTTGTGATGGCTTTAATTTAAAGCCTTTTGTAACGATGAAAATCAAGTTAATATATTACAAACAGTTTATGAAAAATTGTTCTTTATACTACCTATCAGCAATCAAAAAACTCTTGGTACTTACTACATAATGGCATACAATATTTTGTAGTAACAAATAATTTTTGTAAACTTTGAGACATTTTCTATTTTACATTTTAATATCATGGATAATTGACTCATTAAATATTTTTATTTTTATGACTTTTCTTTTAATTAAATAAAAATTAACAGAATAAAAATTCCCGTTTGTTGGCCTATCCCTGAATTAAATAACAATCGAATAAGAAAGTCCGTTAGTTGGAACAAACTTAAAATTATTACGATTATTAATTACTATTTCAATCACTGAGACGTGGATGAAAGAAATAATATTATATATATATATATATATATTGAAATTTAAATGTAAATAAACACCACACAAATCATTACATTAATATACAACTTAAGAAATAAATCTAATTATAAAATAATAAAAAAGTTATTGATGAATAAATCAGTAATATATCCTGGATAAAAAAATTATGCACACTAAACCACATAAATGTACAAATAAAAAAAAGTAAACAAAGAAAAATGAATAAAAATAAGAATTAAGTTATAAAAGAAAAATATTGTTGAAAAATTGAAAATCCAAATATTGACCAATAGCCAAAGAAGGGAATATAATATAATTAACGTTGTAACAGGCTGCAGACTGTAAAATGCTGGGTTATTACAGAATTAATGACCATACTTTCCCCATTATATAATAAGAAAACCATTATAAAACCAAAGATACAATTGGATAAACATCAAGAAAAAAATAAACTCCTTATAAGATCATTAAAAAATAGCAATCCCAGAAAAAAACGAAAAAGATTTATAACATACGATGAATAAAGAAGCAAAATTGTTGTAAAATAAAACCAAAAAAGACGCACAATATAAAAGTATTAATAAAATTTACATGAGCAGAGCAACAAGTGCATACAAAGAGCAAACATGGCTGACTTAAGAAATGCAATAAGAACGAAATAATTACGTAAAATATAGCTATGACATCAACCAAATAGAATCAGAACTTAATGAATGGCAGAAGAAAATTACAAATAGTTGAAATGTTGTAATATTCTTAGAGAACAAATATCACAAAAACAGTAAGAAGAAATAGCAAACTCCATAAAAAATATTAATGAAAAAAGTAAAAAATTAATAATTTTATCCAAAAAAAATTCAAAAATAAAGGAAAAATTGAATAAAGGCAGAAAAAAAATATTTTTTTAACAAAATTATAATTTAAAAGATTAATTTATTTTATAAATTATATATCTCAAATTTGTCTTCAAAATTTAACATGGTAATCTGCTTTTGCGCACATTAGGCAGAATTTATTTAAATTATTTGGAAAATTTAAAGCATGTTAATTAATTTCATATTTCTAAGTAAAAAATTAAGTATAATATGCGAAGTCTTGTAAAATAAAAATAATTAATATGTTTTATTACAAAATATTTGTATTATTTTTTCATTTTTTATAAAAAGTAACTGAGACAGCTTCGACAAGAAAAAACAGACTAATTTTATTCAGAGCTAAAGAAACCCTTACTTTTTAAATTTAAAAGCTATTTAAGCCATATTTTAATATAGAAGGTTTTGAAAATGTGTATCTGTTTATGTAAAGGAAATCATATTGATACGAACGATGTTCCGAAAGTAAGTTTCATTGTTTTTTTCTCACGGAAGTCTTATTGCCAAAAACAATAAACCATGATCTCGTGAATTATACATCTTTCATAATTTTTTGACATAGTCTCCACCAACATTGAGACATTTGTCGTTGCATGCAATTAGTTTCAAATATCCACTCTGGTAAAACTGGGTGCCCTGCAATACAAGGAATTATCACACAACCTGCTTCGCTTCAGCTTTGTTTTTGGAAGTGATGTCCCGAAAGTTCAGTTTTCAGTGCAATGAACAGATGAAAGCCCGACCAGGCAAGATCGGAGCTGTGAGTTGGATGATCCAATATTTGGATTCATGGATGTGGATAGATGCCCACTTAGATCTTTCTTTCTCCACTATTTGCCATCTTTCCCTGAACATGCAACACCAGCGTCTAATCATTTGATGAGGCTCGACCTTTTCACAATACACGTTCTGTAGGCATTCATGGATGACGGACACACTAGTCCCACTTGCCCATTCATGTCGAATAACATCCCACTCTTCAAGTAACGACACGTCACGTACGTGTCTGTTTTCCATCGTTATTTGTACTCGAATAACCTCGGGAACGCCTGTCTGCTGCTACTCTCCCTCTTTCGTCACTCTGCGCTTGCATCATTCCTCCTCCGCTGACGTTATTTCCATTGTTGATTCAGCAATGGGTATGGATTCTTATGGCAGTTGTTTGTATCACCTGGTAAACCATCTGCTCTTTCAAAAAAATGACGAAACACTTACTTTCTGAACATCCCTCGCATATTATGCAAAAGCCATTTATTATCATAAGTAGTATCTACATTTAAATTTTATGCTTCAAATTTCTCTTTAATTTTTATACTTTATTTTACAACACCTGAAGTTGGCGTTTTTTAGACAAAATTATATTCCCTTCATAGAAATTAAACTTATTTTTTAGTCTATCAGTACTAATAGATAGCAATAAAGTAGATAGCAATTGAAAACGGATGAAGTAAATTATGAGTAAAATGTACCAGATTCCTAATTAAACACGTTTTGAAAAACCTCATATGCTGATATTTTCTCTATGGTATGGCACGTGTACTTGCGACTTTGAAAGTGAATTTCCATCGTTCTGTTTAATGAATTCTCATAAATAACACATCTACATGTAATATCTGTTGTGAATCTCGTCTGTAGAGGGTGCCTTGGGAGGAGTAAGTGTAAGATATCACTCAACACACCCACAACCAAGTGTAAGTAAGCGAGTTGACACTTGAGTGTAAAGATCGTGAGATGATGCACGAAAGGTAATCTGCGTTAATCACCAAAGTTACCCGAAAGGATGTAACAAATAAAAGGAACTGTTGTTGTTATTAGTAAAAAAGTTGCAAGTTTGTTCTTTTCTGAAGGTAAAAGACAAAAGTTCAGGAAAGGTTACTTCAGGAGAGAAAATTAAATTAAGGAAAAACTTAATGAAAGAAAGTTAAGTAAAGAGTTAATAACAATCAGAAATGGAATATAAAAAGTTTGCCAACGAAATAGTTATTATCAAAAATGAAAAAGAAAATTTTTTGTAACATACGGAATCGGTGAAGCACCCTCTAGTTTTTGATATCAAAATGAAACATTTGAAGTATTGTTAGGTCTCAATTATCTTAAATTGGTTGAAAATGAAAGAAAATAGGTCTTTCCTCGTAAAACAAATTTGCATCAAAAATAACTTTTCTATTTATCTAAAGATTAAAACAAACATTCTTAAATTAAAACCAAATGTAAAAATTTGGCAACATAATATTTATACTATTTGTTTTTTTTTTCCTCTCTCTTCTTTATTTATTTTCTATTTTTACTCCATAGCTAATTTAATCCCATTTGATTATCGACATAATTTTGATTTCATGTTTTTTCAAATTACTGTTGAATATTATTACTTGATGTCTTATTTAATTGTGGTATCCTTTTATAGGTAATGATAAAAGGAAAAACGAATTAAGAACATTTTAGCTTTTAAAAAAAGATTTAAATCTTTGAAGTATTAGTTGTGTATGTAGGGGTGCTATCAAGAAATGAAAGAGAAAAAAATTGTTTTAATATTATCTACTGATTTATTAGTTTTCAGCATTCACTCTCTGTTAATGTAAAAAAATATTCGTAGAAGAGAGAGAACTACACACATACTTATCCAAATATTTGCAAAAGAAAAACTAAAGAAATTTCACACAAAGAAGGTATTTTCAAACCTTATTAACTCTCTTTTTACATATGAACTTCATGTTAGGTTTTTTTTATTTAACACTTCTGATAAATCGTGAATGATTCTATGTGATGAGGTCATGATTTCACCAAAATACAAATTACAAATTTTCGTTTTCTAATGTAATACTTTTCCTTACATTTCCCAATGTAATTAAAAACTAAGTAAGTAGTAATAATATTTAATATGAAACGTAATGTTCGGAATTCTGTTAAATAACTATAATGAAGTATTTTCATTTGGTCAGTAATTGAGCTCTTTAAAGTATTTTTCACAGGAAGTAATGCATTAAAAATTAATTATATGTCATAATCGTTTTTATAATGGTTTACATTAACAGTTTATTTGGAAAAAAGAGATAAATGTCTATTTGGAAAGAAAATGACCATCAAAATTACAAGAGAACAAGTTAATTTAAAGTAGTTTTCCATTTTAAACGCTGAATGCTTAAAATTTATTTTTAGTGTCATATTTAAAATTTTGTATTTACTCTCGACCTCCATTCAATACAATATATTTGTATATTATCAGATTTTCATACTTAAATGACAAACAGTTTTTCTACAATTAAGACAGAAGATATTTTTTAAACATAAACACGGCTACTTGTTTCCTCACAAACATTCATATTTTTTTTCCAATGCCACCAATTCTATAAATTATTCCTTCTTAAAATATAAAACATTCTCAAATACTTAAACCATACCAACTTTTCCCTTAAAAACATATCAAAGGTGACGATTACGTGATAAAAATCTAATAAATATTCAAATATAAAAATTAAAGCAAGTGATAAGTTATTAAAGAAAGCAATGAACTACTAAACCTATCAGCACCATTCTGTTCAGACATTAAAATTAAAGCAAACGATAAATTAATAAATCAAATATTTCTTTAGAGAACTGTCAATATTGCTGCCATAAAATAAAAAGAGAATAAAAAAAAACAAATCTGTACGTATTAATCTATTTTCAACAATATATTGCATAATGCTGAGAATTAATCACCATTTTAGATAAGCATTATCATTAATTATAGGCACATAAGCGTAAATATTTTTTATTATATAAGCCGAACGAAAGAAATAGACAACATATACTCGATTTTTGCTCGAATTCGTATAAAGAAACAAATTCTAGGTAGCATTTTCGTTTAAACTGTTGCTTTTTTAAAAAATAATTTTTGAAAGAAAAATTCCAAATTTAATTTTCTAAAGCTCATTTCGAATTTAATTTTTGAAAAATTCGAATGAGCTTAGCTAATGCTAAAACATAAAATCTGAAATCAATTTTAAGAGCATAACGAGATAAAAATAACTAATGTTTTATAAATTTTCCATGCAAAATAAAAGATATATGTATTGGAAATACATTAGCGACATTAAATTTTTAGGAAAATGAAAAATTGAAATATCTATAATATGAGAAATGTTTTTAATATTTTACTTCATTGCAGCAAAAGTGTTTTATGTAACTTTATAAAATATCTCACGCGCATTTACGACATCTTTTACATTTATGCACAAAATAATTTTTAAAAACTGAAATATTTCCCCTTGTGAAAAGCTCCAAGCAATTTTTCTTTTTTTAAAGCCCCTTTTTTAAAAGGTATGACTAATTTTCCTCACTACTTCTTGAATTATTTTATTTTTTAAACACCAAAAATTATATCTCGAGCGTTAATAAGATTTATGTAAATCTCTAGATTTCAAAGAAACGGTCTTTAATTGGAACCAACATAAAGAAACTTCTTACATTTTTCACATCATCTTTTACAAAAGATACTTAATTTTACACTCCAATAAATTTACTAGTACAAAGGTAAAAAAAGCTGTCCCGACATGTTGAATTTTTTTAATAAGATTTATGTAAATTTTAATATATATAGAAATTTAGTTTTCATAGCAGTTCAAATTAGGACTATAAGAAGAAAAAACTCAAATTAACATCGGTGAATACGTAGGGCTCTTAAGTATGCGGAACGTCAGAAAAATTTACGGCCGTTGCCTAGCCAAACAAAACATTGTGCTCCTAGCAGATGTCTGACTCATTTTTCCAAACATGCCCGATCCTCTTAATTTCGTGACACTGCAAGATTTATTATCCTTTTATTGAATTTGCAACGTAATGAAGCGTACGCTGACAATAGATTGTCTGCAGTAATTTCTTCGCTGCACGATTTATACAAGATAACATCAAAAATGTATTTTTGTGTGAAACGGTTTAAAGCGAAGAATTACTTTGTGTAAACTATCTCTCATCTTCCTTGAACTTCATAAACTGAAAATTTTGTTTTAATGATTTCTAAACTAAGCTTTTATTTTTTTGGTGGTTGAAAGAATCGTTGAAAAAATTATTTTTTAAGCTTCTTTTTCACTCAGGAGTGGTATTGAATATATATATATATATCCAATTTTTTTACACGATATATATGCCAAGCAAAAACAATTCATGTAAAAAATACATGCAACGTCTGGTAAACTTGGGGATATGTTCCACAACTTTAAAATATCGTGTAAGATGAAAAAACTCTAAATATTTTCCCAAACAACCATGTAAAAAATTAATTAAATCCCTATTACATATTTATAAAACAAACAATTCATTTTTATTACAAAAATATTAAAATTAGTGTATAGTGACAGTTCAATCAATAGGTACATGCAACATATAAAAATTCAAATTGAAATTAGAAATAAAACTACTAACAACTATTCATCGTTACTTGATAACAAGCGTGCCGTTTATTACGAACTGGATCAAAAATGCCTGCATCAGTGGATGTGTCAGATATGTCTAGCACAACTGTCGGGATTGATTCAAAGGAAGATTTTTGTTCATTATTAACGGCTGGGTTTTTTTGTTTTTTTGTTTTTTTTTGTTTCTCAAGTTGCTTATATAATTCTTGATATCCTGCTACACAAAACTTAAGATTTCGATGAAATTTTAATGAATGCTCTATGTCAGGATCATGAGTAAGAAAACATTCCATACTTTGAGCAAATTTCAAGCCCTCGCGAATTAAATCAGCTGTTAATACCGAACTTTATTTTCGACTTCGTCACTATGTACTTCTTTATTATCATAAACTGACATAAATTCGATCAAATTGTTCTCATCCAAAGGGCTTTTTAGCATCAATTCTTCGATGTCAGCCGTTTGCATGTTGTTGAAATCTTCGCCACCAATCGTATTTGATAGAGTTATAATTTCAGAATACACAGATGATTTTTGTACAACGAAACTTGCACTTTTCTCGCATGCTGCAATTTTTTTCCCAACAAGCATTTAAAGATGATTGGCTCAACTGTTTGATGGCAAAAAAGCATGTGTAGCGCAATCCATAATCGTAAAATTTTTCCATGCTTCCACAACAGTCAAATTTATTTCTTCCAGTGAGTCTAAAATATATTTAAATGTTTGATTAATTAATGTATTTTAAATGCTGCTATAACACCCTGACCAAGTAACTGAATCAAAGAGGTAGTATTAGGTGATAAAAACAGCATTTGAATATTTGGGGGGGGGAATTTGGGGGATTCATATTAGAGAACAAAAAATTCATATACAAACATATTGGTGAATCATGTTAATTCAAAATCATGTAAGAAAAAAAGGGGTATATATATATATATATATATATTTGTATTGTCTTAGAACTTTTGTCAATTCTAATTTTTGATACAACATATTACTATGAAACTTTGTACCCCTGAATGAAATTTGGAAGTTTGTGAAGTCGAAATAAAGTTCACTGTTGACCCATTAGTGATCTCATAGAATTATTGTGGATATTTTTATCAAATCTTACGACAAAGCTCAGATTTTATCAAAGATTTTCGTTGAATATTATGCTATTTATTAATGCATTTTTAGGTGTTATTCATGTTTTAAAGGCTTGGTAACATTATTTCCAATATGAATGGTTGCTGCAAAGTCTTGCAAAGTAAAGCATAAAATGAAAGCAAAATCAAAATAATTGTTAAATTGATATGGATTATAACAAATTTGATTTCATTTTTTTTTTTTTGTATTGGTCAAATTTAATTTAAATTTAACTTTAATTAATTCTACGAGCATAAAAGTAAAAACTGAAAAAGAAATTTAAATTCACTAAATCTGTTAATAAATCTATTAGCTTGATGTTATAGGTTTAATAATTTAAATCCATTTACCGCGATGCCTTCCACTGAAAATGTATTTAAATTTCTCTCCGAACAAGTTCGTATATTTGTAATACAGTTCGCCCAGTTAACTCGCGGAAGTCGGGGTACAGAATGAAGAGTTAATGAACGGCGAGTCACAGTATTAATATGAAATGAGCGGAAATGTAAATTTCAACATCGATACAAATATTTTGAATTTCATTTTTATAAGAAAGGCTCTTTATATCATTTAAAAGTTGACCAATATGAAATGGTTGAACGTACAACTAGCCTCGACGCAAAATCTTAAAAATAATTGCTTTCAAGAAAAGAGAAACTGAAATATTTCACTTTATAATATCCATCCCAAACATTCAAATCCAACAAAAACAAATAAAAAGTATTAAAGTTTTCAACTCTCTCTTAGTCCCAAACTTTGAAAAGACGCATTTCTCTGACGCGCGTCTTTTGTTCATCGCGTCTTCGACGATTTTTTTTATCTTCTCTCTTTTGCGACACAAGTCACCGTCTGCAATTAACTATCAGAGAACTTTCAGGTTCTGGTTTTGAAATAGATTCCTGGTCTACTCCTGAACATTTTTTTGTTCGCTTTTAGGAGCACAAATATCATTTGACTTGATTTTCGTTCTCATGATTCTAATTTCTTTCATTCGGTGTACAAGTTTCGACTCTTTGGTTATGAAACAGCCGATAATTTGATCTAGGAAGAAGCCTTTCTTCTTACAGGGCCGAATAATTCTATCAACTTCCTCGAAACATATTCAAAATTAAAAATATCAAACCAGCAATAATGACTCCCTCCGACTCAATGATGATATAACGTGCAAACGCCTGGTGTTACATTTACTATAAAGGGAGAGAGAAGTGCCCAAACCACCATTTTTAGCCATACTAGTGGACACGCTAATAGTCTTACTTTTTACAAGAGCTAAAAACTTTTTATTCCACATTGTTTGTAATTTGACCTACGCCTCTCCCAAGCATCTTTTAAGTTGTACGAGGCTTAAATGTAAAGATATAATTAATTTACCTCATTCCCCCTATGATTACTTGATGATTTTTGGTTTCGTGTACTTGCATTAGCTTTTGACTAGACCATATAGACGAGTCATAACAACAGTTCCACATAAGTTTCCAGTTGCAAATAGGAACTGTATGACATGTCAATCCCACAATATATCAAATAGGGAGGGGAGATATATATTAGTGTCTGCCTTTAACAGTAAGTTCTGATGTTATCTGAAAAAAAAATCTGGATCTCATAAAAAAGGAAGCTGTGGTAAAATTGCAAGAGTTAACGGAATTCAATTATACAAAAACCTGAAATATAAAGTACAGTTTAAATTTCTTCATTTTTCTTTTTCAATGTCCATTTTTTACTACAACTATCCCCATTTTATAACAATATTAATTCTTCAGCAATGATAAACATACTGCTTTAAGACATGCTAAGGCTATTTATTCAAAATTTGTTACGGTTTGTATTCAAATCGATGATTTTGTTCCTTCAATCGTATGAAATTGTACCGATAACTGAAATCGTTTGAAAAACCGTTTTGATTACCTGAATTCGGAATTCAATTAATAGAATTTGCTGGAATATTGAAAATATCGGGGGACAACGAGCAAAGCGTGTCTGATTACATAAATTTCCAGAGAAAAATTGCAAAAGTGGTAACAAAAGTTTGGCGAGCGTTGGTGATGGAAATGAGGATGGTAGCCCCTTAGTGATTAAAATTATATCGAGAGAGTAATTTAAATTTGCCTATTTCCTACTAAGGAGTCGGAATACAAAATAATTATTATGCGCTTCTTAGCCAGATTTTGCTCTTGCGACATAAACTCCAGCCTTTACACTCTCCCACACCAAAACCTGGATCATTTTTAATAAAGAAAAATATTCCAATTATGGTATTAAATTGTTTGGTCAGAGCATATAAATGTATTTAATGTTTGCCGTCCTTAAATCTTAGAAATCTTATGCAATTAAAATAAAAAAAACTCATCCGAAAATTATAGCATAGCGGTGACAAAATATGAAACATATTTTGCACAGGAAAAGAGATGATCTATTAAAATAGAAATAAGTAGTACAATAAAATCTGTTCTTTTGTGTTTACGAAATCAAAATATAACATTGGAACACGCTGTTTTGTAAGAAAGGTATATTACTATTCTCTAGCGTTAGAATTCAAGACAATCTCTATTACTTTTTTTAGTAAAGAACTAAGAAAAATTATACAGATTAGTAAGTACTTTTCCTATGGAAGAACTTTAATCTTTACTTTCAGCTGTTGAGGACAATATAAACCGAATCTGTTTTGGGACTGTAGGTAGTAAATTTTCAATTTCATGGCTGAAGGATTAAGAAGTTTGAAATCGGTTACACCGAAGAATAATACGAGTACGGACTAAGAAGTTTTGACTGTTATATTCTTGTGCTCCAAGTTCTCGCTTGGAGGTAAATGACAGCTTGGACAATGTACTTAGATACCGTTCTAATCATCTGACAGTTGTTCCAAATAGTGGATTATATATTAACAGTCATTTGGAAACTCTCAGGGCAATTTAATTTCAGTTAGGCCAAATTGGAATTAATTCAATAAAACTTAAGACTTTCTTAAGAGCTCCTCGTAGAAAATTTATTCCCTCTAGTTACCTAACAACCTACTCTACTTCCAAATAATGGAGATATTGTTGTGCTACTTCAGTGGCACGATAACCATTATTGCTAAATTGGACAACCCCGAAAGAATACAAAGCAAGAGGTTAAGTTATTGGTCGAAGCTCTTAAAGCAACACTAAACACAAAAAAATACATATTTAGAGGAGGAGGAAGCACTTCATTGTGAATAAATATAAATTGATTTTTTGACATCAGCAATAAAGCAACTAAACATATTCAGTTTGGACTACTTTCCATTTACCCGGTATCTTTTTTTGTGTTGAGGTATTTTTCATAGATTTTTTCATGTTGATCATACTCATTTATCTCAAAATACATTTTACTAATAGCGAAATTCTTTTTTGTGACTCGAATTTCTCCTTAAAGGAACACATTTCAAAAATGCATTCAGGCATTTTTAAAAATGTAATATGAGTATATTCTTTATTGTAAAATAAAAACAATTAAGGTCAGCGTGATTTAGCGTGAATCACAAAAGCGTGAGAGTTTTGATTACTTCGACAATTTATTTAATTTTATATTTTGATCGCATGTATAAAGAAATCAGACATGCGCGGTACCAATTGAGCACAAATTCAGCTTCTTCATTGGAAGAAAATCTTTCTCTTTCAAATGCGTCTTTGAGGAGTTCACGGAAATGAAAGTCCGTGAATTCGGACTGTAGGAAACTTGTGAAGAATGTTATTTAGTGCTTTGTTATTTTTTCTTATATTACACCAGCTTTGTGGAGTAATGCACAGTCCTGGAAAAGGATAATTTTGCAAATCGCTTCTTTATGACCGATATGTATGCTGTTTAAACTTTCCCTATAAATTCGCAGTCGTGGTATTGAGGAAAATTGACATGCACAAAACACTTTAAATCGAGCAATTTAATAGTGGGGAGATATTTTCCAGAAGGTAACCGAGTTTTGATTATAGCGGAGCAACTTCAGTTTCATTAAGCTTTTCTATGCTAGATCGCTTTATTTCAAGGGCGCTTATGACCAATTAAATGATCACATGAAAAATAAAATTAATGCCAAAGATTAATTTCAACTTTTAAAAGTCTTATCACGGTTGTTGTGGAGAAATATCTAAAATTCGTCTACCATTAATTAAAAAAATCTCATTTATTCTTTATCCAGCTTTGTATGGTACACAAATTATTGCTTTTTTAAGAATTAAAAGCAGAAAAAAACTTACGAAGTAAAAAAAAAACAATTCGAGCGAAAAAATTGATGAGTTAATTAATCGAATATATAACGAATCAATTATTAAATATTATAGCCATAGTATGAACGCACAGTTCTCACTTCCCTTTGGCAGTCTTTATGATAGTTTATTAACTAGTTTGTTCAGATTTCTCTTAATCCTGTTACAGAAATCGATAATCTTCTTTTCCTCATTAGTGGTATTTTTTTCTGGCAACCCCAAAGTAACATTAAGAAAAAATAAAATAAATAAAGTACTAAATAGATATAACTGACAAAAGATGACGATCTTTAATCTCAGGCAGTTATACTTATAATTCGACACTGTCATTTGATAACTTTTTTACAAACATTTATTTAACTGGCTCTTTTCATTTGAATCTATGTCTTTTCAGTTGAAAAAAATGTACTAAAATTTTAATTTACTTCCTATCATTTGATCGAGCAGAAATTTTGCATATACGTAAACTCCGATGACTATAGCTCATATAACTGGGTTTTTTTTCACCCTTGAATTTCTAGATTAAAAATAATTAAATAAATATATCGGGAAAACCTTTTCAAAGCAAGTTTCTATTTAATATATAATAGACTAAAAGATATAAAAATATTTTTAAGTGTAAAATACTATATAATTTATAAGAGCTTGGGAGTGGATATTTCTTTTGTCTCATACATAAATAGGTATGGTTCACAATTTATCGGTATCTTATTAAAAAGCCCCAGGCTTTAAAATATTTTGTATTATTTTACATCAAAAAATTAATTTTTATAACTTTTAGTCTATCTTTTAATATAAGTTTGATTAAAAACTTTTTAAATATTTATTTGGACTATCGTTCATATTCAAGAAAACTACATAACTTGTGATATGTACTGTATTAACCCGATTTAACGTGACACCGAAATGTTTTATAAAGATGATGAAAGATGAAAAATACGATGAATTTAAAGCGATCCATTCCTTTTTTATATTAGAGAATGCAAAGAAAATATAATTTAGTCACATAAGCATTTTGAAATAAATAATAACACAGATTATTATTTATTATTAATTAATATCAAGAGTTGTTACATCCCATGATCTAGACCTCGAATTTAACGCGAGCCAATATTTTAACGGGAAATGATTAGTCAAAAAGTATCGCGTTATATTCGATCTATCAAAAACTTGAACGAAATTTTTATATGTAAGCATAACAGGGCACTAAGTTGTTATACGTTTAAGCGCAACGGTCATCGCAAGATCAGATTCTACGTTTAACGAATTCAACTGTGTGATATGAGATCCATTATTACACTTTTATGTGTGTGTCATTAACAAAGGCAATCCAGTTGTTAAAAAGAGCTTTTACCCATTATTTAAAATAATAGTTAAGAAACATCGTAAATAAAGTTCGCAAAATTTTTCATCAATATTGTGTTATTTATCTTATTACATCTTATATTAGCCACCCAAGAGGCTATTGTTTTAATTGGATCAATTTTGGCGTACATTATCACTCTTCAATTTCTTACCGTTTGCTTAAATTTTAATTACATTTAGCTTAAATATATTCAATTTAATAATTTATCGTTTGCTTTGTTTTTAATTACATATAGCTGATGTAATGTTCAATTTAATAATTTATCGTTTGCTTTGTTTTTAATTACATATAGCTGATGTAATGTTCAATTAAATAATTTATCGTTTCCTTTAATTCTAATATTGAAATAGTTTATTATTGTAAATTTCTCAATATTTCATCATTTACTTTAATTCTTATGTAAGATTGAGTAATTTAATAATAATTATAAAAAAAAGCGCACCTTGAGTGACTAAATCTGTTCTTTGCAAAACTTTGCGTAGAACTTTCGATTTTTTTTGTATACATTTCTCTACAACGGTTTTCAGGTGACCACGGTAGCTTAGAGGTCATTATCGAGGACTCGGGGCTGGCGTTATTTTCGTCGAGTCGTGAGTTCCAGCGTTAAAGATCCTCCGTGTAGCGGGGTTGATGCACGTTAAATCTGCCGCAGTCCTAAGTCCTCCCTTTGGCGCGGTCTGAAAATTTGGAGAGAGAGAGGTGCCAGCACAGTTGTTGTCTTCGACATTTGACCAGGGATTAAAATTACGAGCCAATAGTCCTAGTATTCCTTCTCAGTGTGATGTTAATAAACAATCACAATCACATTATCCAAGACCGGCCTGAGCAAAAGTGGGGACCAGTAAAAAGTTAAGATGTTTTGAAACAAATTTCGTAAATTAAATAACAATTTACTTTTTTGTCGTTTATTACATATTAAAATTTGGATCCGAATGGAGTGCATGATAATATATTATTAAATTATTTTAATAAAATTATAAAATTTCTATTACATACAAAATCGCTAATAAAATAAATAAAAATATTCGATTCATGTATTCTCACAAACAAAATTTGATACGCAATTTATTAGAATAAGTTTACGATATAGGATTTTTGTTTCATTTTCTTATATGTTTTATACCAAATTCATTGACAGTATCATCAAAAAAAAATTTTTTTTTTTTTGCTAACTCGTATAAAATGGCTAAGGAGGTAAAAAAATTGTTCTTAATTATCTCTATGCAGAGATATCAAGTAATTTTGTAAATTATTTTGAATTCTGATCATATCAATAAATAGTTTTTAGTGAGGTTTTACAGAACAGTGGAAAATTTCTGGATAAATTATTTTTAAATAAATATTTTTAAGTTGTGATTTTGAGATAGTGGAAAACAAAACTGGACGATAAATTTTCTCTTTGTAAGACTCAATGTATGTTCGAATTAAAATCAAAGAAAAAAATGGAACGATTTTGGTTTTGAAAATTCAGTCAACCAGCGAGAGGCCTTGGACTCTCGCACCGTTTAAAAACTTATCAGGCCGACCCCTTGCATATCAATGCTACGTTCTCAAAATTTATAAAATTAATGAGCCAATTTTCTTCTGTTTATCGAGATCATATAATTAATATATGTTACAGACAAATTACACTTAAGCAATTTGTCTGGTCTTAGTTGAAATTGATGTCATTTTGCTCAACGACTGCACATTTTAAATTATTAGGTATATAATAATTAAGACGTGTAACAATTTTGGGCGTCTTAAATTGTTGCACCCTTACTAATTTAAGATGTATATATAATTACAGGTAGAAGAATAAAAACCATCATACTACCCATAATTTATTTAATAGTCGAAAGTTCATTTCTTTTTTCTTCTTTTTTTTTTTCTCACTAAAATGATATTGGCCTGAAGAACTATCACTACGTGATTCCTGTGTCTTCTGAACAAAGAAGGGGAAAGAACTACAGTTCTGAGGTATACACTGTCATGAATACTGCAACGAGTCAGTAAATCAATACTGACGTAATGTAGCAATGTTCATCATTATTGATTTTTATTAAAGTTAAATATATGTCTATAAACTAATGTAAAATTTTTAATGAATAATTCGAATTTAACGTTGTCATTTTTTCCATTTGACTTCACGCTATTAAAAAAATTTAATTCCCTTTAAATGGATATCGGATAACTTTAAATCGGTTAAATAAATATCTACTGTTCACGGAATTCTGTCCTCCTGAATACTGTAACGAATCAGTAATAGGATACTGAAGTGTTACGTTGCATCATTCTTAACATTTATTAACGTTAAATAGTTCTATGAATAAATGTAAACTTTTGAAAAATAGTTCCTATTTAATATTGTTCTTTTTCTTATTCGAATGCTATTAAACATACTCAGTTTCCCTCTTGTAACTGGATATCGGATAAGTGGACAAACCAGTTAATTGGATAATTATCCTTGATAATTCCTTGAATTTTTATAGATATTAATAATTCTTAAATTTTATTAACGTTAAATATGTTAAATGTATATTTCTGTGAACAATTTCTGAAGAATATGCATTTAATCTTGTCTCTATATTTCCTATTTGACATCATTCTATTTTATTAAATCGCCCTCCTGTAATCGTATGTCCTATAAGTGGATAAATTAGTTAATTGGAATAATATCTACTGTTATTTGAATTTTCGTCAATATTAATTTAAAATATTTTATAAAGGGATACAACATGAGAGGAAAATTTCTAAATGAACGTGTATACTAAATTCCTAATTTTCAAAAGCGAATTAAAGGCTCTCCTAAATTCGAAATTGACTTTCTATTCACTGTTTGTTTATTTATTTTGTCCACTGGTTTCTTTAACAGAAAAAAATGAGTTTAAAATTAGCTTTCCATTCACTATTTACTTCTTTGTCCGTTAGTTTCTTAAACAGCAAAAAAAATCTTTGGTATTTAAAACTGTGAAGTATATTGGCTGCAATTTGTAGACCTTTGTGTCGGTCAGAAGTAAACAGCGGGAAATATATACTATAACGACAATAACAAAAATACATTTTATAGTAAAGCTATTTCTAAGTACTTCAATAGAATATTCAGTAAATAAATTTAAATTTCCTTCTATTTTATAATTGGATAAAAGAGTAAATTACATATAGGAATATTTTTGACTGGTATCCAATGGTATTCACTTCATAAGGTTCAACAGTACGAGTATAATCAGTTTTTTAACATTTATGCAGTAAAATTAAACAATTCTCTGAATCGTTGTCTACTATCAATCAGGTGTTTGCTGGAGATGTAATTTCTCTTTATGAGAATGGTACTGTAATGTCTGCGTGCGGTTTACAATGTTTCTGTGAGCATTGATGACTACTTCTTTTCTTTGACATTTATGATCGAACGATTCTGACGCGTCGTGTACTGGTGGGCATGAGGACAATGCAAGCTTCTTAACAAAATACTAGTGTACCCCGACTTCTTCCAAGTACAGCTCTACCGCTTCTCTCTTAGACGCTCTTTTATCCTCTCCTACATAATGGAGGGTTGCCACAATTTTCTTTTCCCGCCAACAGGCATCACATACATTGCAGGTATCACTACTGAGGAAGCATATCATATCCGTTATTTTAGGCTAAAGTTACAGCTTGCTTCTGATAAAGCGGTATTTGCATTCGTCGGATTTTCTAAAGCCGTTTTCAGAACAACATGACATTATCCAATCATATATGTTTTGCTGGATAAATTTCCATCTAAGATTCTTCAGAAAGTATATAGAAACGACACGAGATGAAAAAAACTGCGGCGTGCAAGTGGCATCAACATTTCCGTCAAGTTTGATAAGCATTGCAGATTATCTTTAGAATTGGCGCCCTTCATCTTCCACAGAACCGAGAACTTGAGAGCATACGACTGACTGAAAACATTGACAGATAATCAATTATCGACAAAGAATTTAATGATGAGGTTCACAGGCGATGACAAGACGTAATTGCACAAAATCGATCAGAAAAAGGGGTAGGAAACGATTCAGTTTTGTTGCATTTTGTCACGGCATATCTCACCTTAAAGGATTGTGAAAAGACACCTTGACAGGCACGATATTACTACTCTTGAACATCCTACCTATTCTCCCTATCTAGCACCAACGGAGTTTTACCAATATTTACTTTTAAAAATGGAATTGAAAGGCACCGTTTTGTTAACTCTAAGAAGATGACGGAAAATACGACGAAGCAACCATAGGAAGTTTCCAAAAATACTTTCTTGACGCGTTTTATGATTAGATATGAACGATGGAAAAGTTCTTAGAATGAAAATAAGGTCAAATACAGTAAATGATTTAAATAAATTGTCACTGAGATATTTCTCTGTTTATTGTTGGATAAAGGTGTGAAATTTCCTTTAACTATCACAAAGCACAATTACATCGATGACTATTGAATCTAAAATCGAGATGAAAGTCAACAAAACGCATGCTGCAACAGTTTTTTGTACAGTTTTGCAAATGCAATACATGAATGCAAGAATGAGGGGGAGAAAGACCTCATCTTTTTTTATGTAAGAAAAATGGGGGATGAACCTGAATCGTTCTTAGAAAATTATGAACAGATAATATTTAACGAAAGCTTCTCAGATATGCCCGATTTTACGGGGGAGGGGGAAAGAATGCTGAACCCTCATTTGAAACAAATAAACTCACTGGATAATAAAGACACGGGGAATGCTATCCCTGAAAATTACCACTAATATTAATATAAATATTTACCTTAAAGGAATACTTACTTAATATATAAGTCTTAGATAAGATCCATTGATTTAACAGAGAAATAGAAGGGACAACTTATGATTAACCATTAATGTCATGGCAAAAATAAAATTTAACTATATCCTTTTGTTACTAAGTAACTATAAAGGCCTTTTTGTGGTTAATTAAGTCTTTCTTTCAAAATAAAATTCCCAAGAATATTATAAAAAATCTCTATCACTGTGAAAAATAAATCACAATTGATATTCACAACAAGATGCATTGAGATACTTTTAATATTTTTCTTCAAACAGATACCGCCATTTTTCATCCAACTGGCCATCACACTTTCGAAAACTTTGCAAGCAGTCCATTAAGATCTGTCAGCTCTTCCAAATCCTTCATTCTTGAGTATTTTCACTGAAAACAATATTATTAATGATTGAAATAAGCGACAATGCTGCCATTTCTTTGATATCTTGAAGAGATTGGCAAAGACAAATGTATTTGCCCTCCAACGAGGGCTACCAGAAAATTGGCTCATAAATATTTCGACTCCACATTTCATGTCCTACAAAAAGCCTCTCCATTAGTAGCACGGATACATTTCTTGGAGCATTTTGGATCCATTAATTGTACCCTCATATTTATCAACCGTATTTGACAGAATCATTTTAGAACCCATCTAAACGAACTGCAAATGTTTATCTTGGTCTCATTCTTTATATACGCTGGATACGTCCCATATTTCCATACATATATTTCTGCAACTTCAGCAGTAATTGAATGCAAGAAGATGGGAAATAATAACAATAAGAAAAGGGAGACAAAAAGTCACAGAATAAAACTCCCTATCTCCCGAATACATCTTTTCGGGTCTGTTGTATTATGAGTTTTCACCATTGAAGCACATGAGTCCAG
>BMAW01043510.1:30592-48445 GCA_019974015.1 Nephila pilipes | reverse complement strand
TCAGTTTTTATATTTGTATAATAAATGAAAGACTCTAAGTATTGTATTTTTTCTTTATGTAGTGTGGCTGGGATCCCTGAGCGTCAGTCTGGGTCTTTTCTTGTCCCCTTTCATCGTAGCCTTCTGCCGCAGAAAGAGCACGCGCTTGACCGCTGTGTTCGGGGGACTGACCGCTGCCCTGGGATGTCTCTTCACGTCCTTCGCGTCACAGATGCACCAGGTAATTCCCTTCAACATTTTTGCAACATTTTATACTATATAATGTTTTTAGAAGCAATAATATAATGTAATAGTTTAATTATATGTATAACGAGTTGAAAATCAATAATATTTTTGAAAATCAATATTGTAAGAATGCAGTACCATATTTTAGATGAGTGGTCAGCAGTGGCGTAGCGATGGGGAAAGAGATATGGGGGTTGCAACCCCCCTTCTATAAGGATTGGAAGGGGGGCTGGGAAATTTTAAAACTTGAACATTTTATACTTAATTCTTAATATTTTTTTTTTTCGGAAAAAATTAATGTTCGAAATCCCATACTTTACATAAACATTCTTTTCGCTTTGAAAATAAACAATGAAAATTTAAATAAATTTTAAGATACGAGTTGAAGTGGAAGAATCCTCCCCCTTCTGAAAAATTTCTCGCTATATCTCTGGTTGTGAGAAAACTAAGGACTGCAAGTTAATATTTTTTTTTCCTTGGAAAAAACGTACAACTAGAAAGGTTACGCATAATAGCGTTTTTGAAAAAGTTAAATATATTTCCATAGTTCATAATTCAATTGACTGTACATTTGAAGAGTTTTCGGCAATCCTTCTATTGGAAGTGAATTATCTGAAAACTTGCGGTATATCAACTACGATGTTTAAAGAAACGGATATAATCCAATTCTATCATTTAAGGGGGCCCTTTAAATGTGCTGGTCTTAAATTCTCTCGTTGGAATCGTGTGGAAGTTTGGGAAAGAGCTTTGCCTGTTCAGATGTGGTCCTCGTCTCTTGACAGAGGTTCAAAATTACGAGGTGTGTTCCCAATAATCCTAGTGTTGCTTCTAAGTGTGACTTTAATGAACAATCATTTAATCTACCCCAGTTATACAAATATCTTTAGGAAGATTAATTTGCTCAGTTAAAATCGTATACTTAAGAATCTGTATTTGGAATTACTTACCAATGTGAAAAGATATTTTTGAAAATAAAGTATATAAAATCGTAATACAGATAATTGTTACGATTGTGGTTTTTTTTTGACGTCTCACTGAACAGCAACACGAGGTTTATTGGCGGCGGACCTCTTAGTTTTGAATCTCCGTAAAGCGACTGCATCTGAGCTGACTCCTCTTCTCCTAACTTGCGCACTACATCAACGGAAAGACTTGGGACCTCGACCAGATTTAACGAGCATCATCTCTACAGTACGGCAGTTCTTTAAGGGTATCAGAGTCCACTACTCGACGAAAGCGACTGTATGAAATCCGCGTGCTTGATCACTAAGCTACCGTGGGCACAATAAATATTAACAAAGAAGCATTTGCATATGGAACAAAATAAGCAACGACAACTTTTCAGATAGGTAACAATTTTATGAAGAAATATTATCTCAGAAAAAGCAATTACATTCATCGTTATGATACAAATTTTAACCAGTTCTACAATGCGTTCATTAATGAATTGAACTATTTTATTTATTTTTAGGTTAGCTTATGTATATAATGTAATGCAAAAATATCATTTGCTGACAAAAAAAAATTAAACTTTTTGTTGTTATTGCTGTATGAATAGAATTGTCCGTGTAAATTTCTTCGAGTTAGCTTATCTTTCACGCCGGGCCTGAAACTTATATGAAAAAACCCTTTCCAAAAACGTTGGTCTGTCTCCCTCTGTTTTGTACGGAGAAAAAATATGTTTAAATAATGCAAAATATTATAATAAAGTCAATAACAAACACGTAAAAAATATATTTAATATTTTAGTTATGGCTAACAGCAATTTTCTATGTTGTCTAATAATGTTACTGTAAAATAAGTAATAACTTTATCGAAATAATGCATGTTCTAACTCAAAAAAATTTCTTTAATGAAATTGGCTTTGCTAATGTTCATGCCAACTTGTGCTAACGGGTTTTTTTGTGTAAGCTCTCGAAACAGTAGAACTATTCAAAATTAATATTAATTAGCATAAAGTATGCTTACTTCCGAGCCTCCGGCTCTACAAAAGCAATAACTGTCCAGAAAAGAGTACACATTCTACAAACTCCTTGCCCATAAAGATTTTCCCAAACAAAACATTCCAGAATACAAACCGTTGCCAGTGTTAACAACAAAAAGAATAGAAACAAACAATTCTGTTTTAAAAGTCAATTATTAAATTAAATATTAAAATAAGAGCAAGCGATAAATTATAAAATGGGGACAATAAAATTTTGTTTGGATGATTAAAATGAAAGCAGACGATAAAATATTAAATAAAATACATCTCAGCAATGTAAATGTAATTCAAGCAAACTAAATGTCATTATTACAATCAAAATGCATTATAATGTCAGTCTTTTGAACGTTACATCATGTATCCTTTATTTTATGCCCATGCATAAAAAACGTCCTTTCTCAAAACAACATGTTAGCACATATTAAAAAAATTACATTTGAATGCTTCTTGTTATTGATAGATTTCATTTTTGTGTTAGGTTTTCCTCAGTTATGGTTTCGTCATGGCTTTGGGTTTGAGTCTAGCTCGAGTCACATCATCTCTCATGATTGGTCAGTACTTCAAAAGGCGGAGGGAGAAAGTGGAAGCAATAGTCACGTCTGGAACAGGGTGCGGAGTCATCTTGTTCTCGTATAGCTTCGCAAAGATCATCAGGTATGCAAAATTTTCCCGTCTCAACCATTTAGGTTGTAATTTAAATGCTCTAAAATCTCGTTTAATCGGATTTATTGGAACCATTGCCGATCTACATTATTGAACATTCGAGTTAACTGGAGAAAGGAAAAAATAAAAATAGAATGAAACATACAGAAAATAATCTTTATGTTAAATGGAATACGAATCCTATTTATAGATAATAAAGACGTCTACTTTGTGAACAATTTAAAATTTTCTTACTGCCTTTTCCATCATGAGAATGTAACACCGTGTAACAGGTGTCTTTATATGACGAAAAGCGCACCCACGGCACTTCCTTAAATCCTTGAACTTAAGCATTTTAACTGCAATTCCATTTCTCATATCTAATGAATTTTCACGGTCTTATGGAAGTTATTTTCGGATAACTCTCCCTTTGCTGACGGTGGCGTTTATTAACTACGGTGGAGCGAACTTGAAGGTTCTCTTTTAAAATGTGTCAACAGCAGTCACGTGTCGTTTACCGAGCGTTTGTTGCTTTGTAATTCTCATTAAAACACTTAATTTTACTTACAGTAAATTACTTTTTTAACTATAGGAATTTTTAATATGTTCACTCTCATAAGAAGGTAGAGATTATGTTTATTTAATAGAAACCTCTTAAACGCTCAAACCATTGTCAGGAACAGGGAAGAAAGAAATTATACGCACAAAATCTACTTACAGAATTGAATTTCATTTCATTTTAGAGAAAATATCTCGTAAAAAGAGAAAAATTGGAATTCAAGAGTTAAATTAGTTATTTTAATATATGCGTACAATTTTACTAATCTGTATCATAGTTTGGAAGCATTGATTGGTTGTTACCAGTCACCGTTTTCTTGGTGTCTCTCTTCGTCTCAAACACAGCTTTAAACAAGCGCAGTTATAATTCCTGCTTTTAGAGGATAACAGGTATGAGGGTGGTTCAAAAAGTACTTGCATTTGAAGACAGGTGGCATCAGTAAATTGTTGTTACCATTGGGTGTTGCCATATGTTAAACGGAACCGAAACATATTTGACATTGATTCGTATGTTAATTTCGATTTGATTGTCATCTGCTGCCAAATCAAAATTCAATTGTTGCCGTGTCGCATTGTCGCTGTCGGTGAGACAGGGATTCATCATTATGCACCGGAAACCAAGCAAAATTCAAAACGTTGAGTTAATTCCGGTGAATATTTTCCACAAAAAGGCGAAGATGGTCGCATCGGCCGGAAAAGTTACTACGACGAATTTTTGAGGTGCAAAAAGCGACATGATCACAAATATGAGTAACCGAGACTTAGACAACTGCCTCGTGAGTCATGATGCTTAATAAAAACAAACCTTTTGCGGAGCTACGAGCTCCATCTGTGGGATATTTCTTTGGACTTATTGAGAGACCCTTGTAAATATCATGATTTCTTGTGAATTTAAGTAAAAATTCAAATTTATAACTAAATATGAATTTAATCGTAATTAAATTATTATTCTGAATTTTAATATGTTTTGTTATTTAAACTTATATGGTATTGTAGTTTAGAGGTAGAAATATTTATATAATTACAAAACAATTAATGATATCTTGCATTAATAATAAAACAGTCCTTCGATTATATAGATAACATGATTAACGAAAGCAATTCGTAAAATGAATTCCACGGAAATGGATTCTTTGAAAAGTCTGTTTAAAATGAAAATTCGTTTCACGTCTTCAAATATGTTGTTGGTGAGGGAAAATTAACTAGAAGCTTTGAAAGTTCTTACTAACAACAAAAACCCGTTTTCATGACATAATAATATATTTCCATATTGTATTGAACGTTTTCGGCTGTCTATAGTTCGGGTCCAGATTCCACTAAAATACCTCATCAGGGGTTTATCAATTTTAGCTAAGTACGGGAATCGTAACCCCGAAGTGCTTTATTTATCGTTTTCTATCTCATGGGGCTTACAATTTTTGGTAAACACAAGTGACGTACTCCTGAAATGCTATAATGATCTTTTTCTATTTCAACCTTCCTTCACTTTTGTCAATTTTTATCTCAGTTTTTTCCATGACTGGATTACAATTTTAACAAATGTTTGGAGCAGCTTCCGCCAGATTTGGCTCTTTCGCCACAAACCTCTCTCTATCTCTCTCTTAACTGTATCACTCTCTTACTCTACCAAAAGACACCAGTGCAGCGGAGGACTAGTGCATGTTAAGTCTGCAGCGGCTCCAAACAGTCTCGTAATATGCTGGGGAAATTTGCAGTGATGGATAGCTCAGTTGTACCCGTCATATAATCGCAGTTAAAAACTACGAAATTCGTCTGCCCCCTGTGGCTTGGACCACGGTAGCTCATTGCTCAAAGTCGCGGATTGGCGGTCGGCGGTTTTCGTTCAGTCGCGGGTTCGATCCTTGGCCTCAAAAGGCCCGCCATGTAGCCGGGGCTGATGCTCATTAAATCTGTCGGAGCCCAAAGTCCTCATTTTGGCGTGGTGTGGAAGTTAGGAGAGGGGGTGCCAGTTCAGGTGTCGTCCTCGTCACTTGACCGAGGTTCAAAATTAAGAGGTCCGTCGCCAATAGCCCTCGTGTTGCTTCTAATGCAACGTTAATAAAAATTAAACTAAACTAAAGCCCCTTGTGGCTTACAGTGCAACGGCAATAATAAATCCATCCATCGATCGATCGATTCGGCTATCAGTTTCTTACGAGTCATTATTGGAAACGGGACTGGAACACGCGGCTTGACTGAAACATAGACGGCTCGAGCTCGATTTATTTCCGTAGCTTTCTACTAATTTGTGGCATCACATAATATATCTAAGTGCCATTTAGAGGATTAACGAAAATAAGGGGAATTATACAAGAAAAATAGGGTTTAGTCGAGAAGAAATGGGTTGAATAACAAACTATGATATTCTAATGTTTCAATACTGAAATATATTTTCAATTTCATTTTATTTTTTTGGGTGAGAACCGTATGTAAATACGCACGCACACACAATATTCCCTTTCTTCTTTATTAAGTAAAACAGTTATCGTACCCTCCACTATCCAAGGCCATAAAGCTATAGTTTTTTGAGAAAGTGGAACCGTTATCTGGTGGCCGTAATAATACAGTGAATGACGTCTTTTAACTTGTTACGAAGGCAAATTGAGAATAAAAAAAACTTAAGAAAAATTAATAATTAAAAAAGAAAAATTAATAATTAAAAAAGAAAAATTAATAATTAAAAAAGAAAAATAATTCTAATGATTGAATCTCTTTCAGGCTTCTCGGATGGAGACTGGGCCTCCATGCTGTCACAGGCATGGCAGTGGTTCCTTTCTTTGTGGGCATCTGTTATCGTTCTGCATCTCTTTACCATCCCCAAAGGCGTGCCATCCTACATCTGAAGAATCAGCGGAAGAAGATCAAGGATAAGTCAGGAGTATCGGACAAACCCCCTTTCTTCGACTGGTCACCCCTCAGAAACGGCTCTATCCTGGTCAGCATGCTCTCTGCTGCACTCTGTGCGTTCGGCCTCTATTCTCCATTCTTTCATCTAGTAAGTTCACTTGATTTAGTTTAGTTTTTATTAACGTAGCGCTACAAGCAACACGAGAGCTATTGGCGACGGACCTCGTAATTTTGAACCACGGTCAAGTGACGAGCAAGACACCTGAGCTGGCACCCCCTTCTCCTAACATCCACACCACACCAACGGGAGGACTTTGGGTCCCGAACAGATTTAATGTGCATCAGCCCCGACTACACGGCGGGTCTTTGGCGGCCAAGGATCGAACCCGCGACTGAACGAAAACCTCCGGCTGCTAGTCCACGACCTTGACTACTAGGCTACCTCGGCCCCGTAAGTGCACTTGAACGTTCGGTCTACGCATTCAACGTTTTCAGTTTGTAAGGTCTTTACAGAAGTTAACCTTCTCGTTCAGCGGCCATTTTGATTTCTTGAATGTAACGTAAGTCCAATAAATTTTCTACTTTTCTCCGGAAATCTAGTCTATTATATTTATTTGAATGCAATAAAGTGTATCCGAGTGAGGAAAATACAATGAAGATTTCTGAGGAATTTACCTTCGATTTTCAAAAATATTTTTTTCGACTATTCTAAGAATTCCTTTCTAGATTTTCTCGTCTTTAAAAAAATATTTTAAAATATTTTCACAAATAGGGAAGAATATGTAATTTTGCAGGGACCTTCATTATGTTTTATTTTTGAGATGCACTTTATTGCATTCAAATGAATAGGATAGACTAGATTTCAGGAGGAAAGTAGAATTTCCATAAGATTAACGATTAACGTTATGTTGACGAAATCGAAATGGCAAATACAAAGCAATGGTTATTCAAAAATCCGACTCTGCTTGGTTTAAGCTGAAGATACTTTGGTTTAATACTTCGTCGTCGTTTAATACTCGAATATCCAGAAGGTCGGACAGATGACAGAGCGCTTAGGATTTCCGGCCTTTAATCTCCAATCTGATGACTGTGAATGAGTTGCTTCATTCTGTTACTTGACCTTAAATTTAAATATAATTGATAAATTATAAAAATTTAAAAAAAAAACATTATCTCTGAAAATGGTAGGATTAAAAATTAAATGTAATAAAAGAAGAAAACTTTAAAAGTAGCGAAAATCTGGGTCGAATATCAGAAAAATTTAAAATTATCCTATTGGTTGAAATTAGTTTTAAACAGGAGAGAAATCTCTGTGATTAGCCAATCAGGGAGCTACTTCTCGCCCTGGTGAAAAACCAGATAGAGAAAACTTTTCAGAATAGTTTTAGGAATAGCTAGCTCGAAAGCTAGTTATTCTATTGGTTCAGATCCGGTTTCCGGGTAAGCTGCCTTTTGAATGTTTTGGTAAAACTTGTTGGTAAACGCATTGAGGGATCGTGAACTAGTAGCAAACATTTTCCTTTAAATGGCATATATAAAAGGGCACTTTGATGAATTATTGGATGAATGATAAGGCACTTTGATTATTTATTTTATGAGATATGTCTGTGTTTAGACCTTAAATTCTAATTTAAAATGATGGAAAGGATTAGAAATAGGGAGACAAAAACCACGCACACAAAGGTAATGGTGGAAAAGTATAATTATGGATTTAAAGTCAAAATAATTGAATTAAAATTATTCACTATAAAATCCCAATATGATTACTTGGAGTGGTCGGGTTTAACCAACCACAGAGGTTGAGACTAAAATCAAATCTCTCCACAAATTCGGACTTTTAGGGTCAAAAATGATTCCGCAATCGATCCCGAGGCAATGATCCTAAAAGGTGACAGCGTTCGGTTTTACGATCCTTCGTGGCGCCAGTCTTAGGATTATTACGGGAATGTGACGTCAAGAGAAAGAAAAAGTATAATCGCTGACCACAACAAGTTTCCTTTAACGGGATAAAACAAATATATGCATTTTCTCTCTATGGTTGCTAAATACCTGTAAAGGAAGATGACCCTGTTTAGTAAAACTGTTTGTCTTTAGATGTTATCGAATGGAGTTTTTATTGTAGTGGGAATAGCGCCGATTGTGTTTTGCGTATAAAAGAACAGTAAAGTTGTTTTATATTCTTCGTCATAAAATTCTCTTTTTTTCTGTTTCTTTCTTTAGGCAAATTTTGCATGTAAAACCTTTATAGGTTGGTATATTACAATTTGCACTTAAGGAATATTAAGGATTTTTATCTAATTCAAGATAATTTTTCTCACCACATTAATTTATTATTTTAGTTAAAAGTTATAAATAACAATTTAACGACGAAGTAAATACTTTTGTAACATTCAACGATTTAAAATCAAGTGCTATTTTATAGAAAAATATTATTTTTTGAAAAATAAGATCAAACACATATTTGTAGGATTTAAGGCTTTAGGATGAGACTCGCGATTGGTGTTGCTTTCATCGAGTCTTGGCTCGGAGCCATGATACCACTAAATACTCACCATGAAGCGGGGAGGATTCACGATAGGGCCCGTAGGCGTGATGTGGAAGTTTGGAGAAGAAAGTGCCAGCTGTCATGTCGTCTTCGGTACTTGACTGAGAGTGAAAATTACGAGGACCATCGAAAAAAGGCCTCGTGTTGCTTTATATAATACGACGTTAAAAACAATCATATGTAGGATTTCAAATTCAAATAGAAAAGTGGACAGTTATTCAGAAATGAATTTTCAAACAATTTAAAAATTTCTTTTACAATTACAAATCGTAATAAAATAATGTTAAAAAACTTTAAAGGAAAAATGTAACGCATTATCTGCAATATTATATCCATTATACAAAAATGGATTTTAAAATTATTTAGCTCAATGATTTTTTAACCTCTGAAACTATTAATAACCAAATAATAAACACTTATAAAATTTGTGACATAACATATTCACAGAAAGCTTTTCGTAATAACTCAGTTAATTATAACAACAAATATCGGTGAAATAATAATCACTCATTAAAATTACGTAATTACTTATAATTATTAATTTAATTATCACATATATCAAAACTACGTAAGGCTTTTTTGAATTATAGAAATATATTTCAACCATGAAGGAATTATAAGCCCCTTTTAAATGCTAAAAACCTAGCTGATTTTCCACTTTCTTCGATTCTTTTATATTCTTTTCAAATTTCAGTGAAATCATATAATTTTTTGTAGTATTTTTTTATTTTTATTTATATTTACTTATTTTAAATGTTCATATATATTTTAAATAAATTGTAAATTATTGCGTAATAATAACGCTTGCTTTCATATAAATTTGTGAAATATTGACTCGCGCATATAAACCTGAAAACGTGTTTGTTTCAGACTATATTATATTTTGTTTCATAATTCAAATAAACGCTTAAAATTATAATTAAACTAAAATTACATCTCATTTAATGAAACTTTCATTTTTTGTACGGCTTATTGAAAATTGCTAATAAAATGCTTAATATTTTTAAATGTACTTGCCCCTGACAAGATATCACAATGCTTAAGAAGCAGAATAATTGTAGTTCAAATTATACAAAATTATGTGATAATATAACTGCACAACTTTCGTAAGGTTTTCTTAAACAGTTTTGAATATACCTTACGCGAAACGATGAAAACCCCCATTTTGAGAAAAGACGAGCTTTAAAGATTTGCTTACTGTAAGGTTGATCAGTATTAAGTATAAACATTTTATATCATATATCGGTTAAAAATTGGAATAGTTTTATAAGTTTGTTCTAAAGTATTCAGGAAAAACTATGTATCTGTGCGTGCGCGAATAATAATTAGAAGTAGTAATATTATCATTACAAAAATTCTGTGCGTATAACAAGTGAAAATCAGTCCAACATGGAGGATATAAAGACACACACAAATGGCACTTTATTCACACATCTTCATGATGACACACATGTAGCAGAGCTTGAAAAGTCACAATACAAACATTAATCCTTACAACACAGCGCTGGTACGGATTAGTGACTCGGTTACAGGAACAAAAACAGCACAGCAATGATAGTCGCAGTTGTAACAGCAACTTTCAACTCATCATCTTACTATTCGTTCACATTACGGACAAATTTCGCATTAATACTCTGCACTTCCAAGGCGAATACTGACCCTTTCGGATGTTGGTTGGCTGATTTTATTAACGTCCCTCCAAAAGCAACACTAGGGCTAGTATCAATGGACCTCGTAATTTTGAACCTCGGTCCAATGACGAAGACGACACCTGAGCTGGCACACCCCCACCCCCTCTCCAACGTTCCCCTTCATGACAACGAAAGAACTTTGAGCATCGACAGATTTAACACGCATCAGCCCCGCCTGTACGGCGGCAAGCCCCTTCAGAAATTCACTCGGCCACGCAACCGTCTGTTCTTCAGGAGATCCGCTCGTCCAAATGCTGACCACTTCCCAATCGATTTCCCGATTGATCACTGAAGTAGATTACTCCCAAAGCAAACTGGTTCCCGTGTCTCAGGCTCTCGGTGTATTTATACCTGTTCTGGACAGGTATGACGTTTCACAGAAAATTCAGGAAAAGTCCGTAACTTTCTTCCCAATGGAGAAAACGCATAGGTTCCTTCATTTTCTGAAATCTGTTTGTCGCCAAAGTCGCCAGATTTCTTACCAAGTTTGCAAATTTGTCCCCAATTTTCCTTGGCTGACAGATGACATATCTGTAAAAGCCTCTTTTCTTTCAGAAGAGGTATCATCTCATGTTCATAACAAAAAAAATATGATATATCAATGTGTGTGTTTGTGTTCGAAGATCAATTTTTTTATGGTTTTAAGGGACTTAATTCTTAATGAATACCAAAAATTGTATTTATTCCGGAAGATTTTTCTGCCTAAATTATATTTTTGTTCCAAACAGGAAACGTTTTAATTTATTTCAAATGCTTCATTTAGTCTACGTGTTGGGCTAATGTATGCAGAATATTTATATAAATTCTTTTTACTACTCTTTATTGAATTTCGTTACATTATTTATACTAAAGTCTCCACCATCATTGACGAAGCCCACTTTGCAATGATAGTTTACTACTAGTATACTGAGGTTAGTGAAATGTAGTAATTTTTGTCAACTATGGCGATCAAATTTGATATCGGATATTGCAACAAAATTTCAAAGTATCTAAACTTTTTTAGATCCGTTAAAAACGACTTTAAAAGCAAACATCAATGCCGGTGATTGTAATTTATGATGAAAACTTTGGGATTCCAATCTACCTGCAATATTTAATTAGTAAACGTAATTTCTTCTGTTATTAATTTCTTTCTAAAATATAGACTAATGTATTTTTTGAAATTCTATACAAATACAACGAAAATTTTTAAAGTATTTCTTAAGCCTTAGTAATTCGTTCGTGAGTTTCAGTTTCTTATAAATATTTAAGAATATATTTCTGAAACATCGCCCAGCAAAAATACAGTGAGATAAAATCCTTCATCGGTTTTCTCTCTTTTAAATACACTTAACTGAATTTAAATAAATATAATAGCGTGGATTACAGAAGGTAAATGGTAATTTTAAAAAATTACTAAGTTCTAAAAAACTAAACGGTTGGTAGACGACCTGGACACTAGGTTACAAAATTTTATTTTCTCTTTTTAAATATTTTACGCTATAATAGAGCAGCATAAATCCATAACATTGTAGAAAAACAAAATAAAATAATAGGGCATTCTTATATTAAATCTCATCGCTTAAATTAATTTTGTGTTTAAAAATCAATTGTAGTACATGTTCTATGCATGATAGATCACCGCATTTCAGGCTTCCTTATGTTCTAAAATGATATATATCGATTTTTTTAAAAATATTGTGTTTAATTCATACAAAAACATTTATGTATGATGAAAAAAATATCCTGTACAGAAAGATTTAAGGATGCTACATCAATAATACTTTTTTTTTACTTTTAAAAAGCGCCCAACAAATTTTTTTCAAAATGAATAAACAGAACTTGTTTCTACTAGTGTTTTAAGAAGCATTAGCTGCATTAAGTATGATATATAGTGGTCTCTTTTCACATAAAGGTTCTGGTTATAAAAATAGGGAAATTAATGAGTGGATATATTTTTATAAAAAAAAAACACCACCGAAATTTGATGTTCACAATATATTTGTAAATATTGAATGAAAATAAGGAAAGGATATATATATATATATATATATATATACCTATATAAGAATGCAAATAATAATTAAAATTAATTACACAATTTTTAATTATAGAAAATCACATTAAAATGTATTAAAACCTCTAAAAACAAATATGAAAAAAATTATGAAACTAAATATCTACAAATATTACAGAATTAAATAAAAAAGGCTGTAAATTATCAAAATAACCCTGCAAAATGTAAAAAAATTATTCTAAATTGAAACACATAAAGTATCATAATGGAAAAAAGCAAAAGTTTACTGAAATACAATTTATCCTTCTCATTTTAATACAAAAATATATCTATAAACCATTTGTTAAAAATTACAAATTAGTTAAATACAAAACTGCCCCAAAAATAGTATATCTCAAGAGAAAAAAAAAGAATAAATGAAATTCAAAAATGAGGTCAATGTCACGTAAATATTACCTTACATTGTAATGGGAAAAGTGTGTTGAAACCAGTTTTACTTATCCAATCATTATAACTTTAGTAATTACATTATCTATTGATGTATTAGCTAAGAATAATTGATATTTCAGAAATGAATACAATTTCAAATTGGAAAAATGAAAAAGTAAAAGAATGTATTAAAACTAATGTAAATAATCATAAACCTAATCATAATCTAAGCACATTAATATACATTTAATATTTTTTAAAACTAAGAAATTTAAACTTCTATCTCATGCAAAATTGTTGAGATTATCTGATTTTAGTATGGTGGTAATCTACCAAATGATCTACTAATAGTATACGGAGCATCACTGTGATATTTAATATGTATATTTGACTATGAAAGATTCGTCATGATAATGAATTCCATTACACTGTTATCATAAAAAATTTTAATCTATTAATCACTATATATCAATACGAGGAGTTATTGCAAAGTTTGTAATTATTATTAAGAAATAACAGTGATATCTAGATAAAATTTATTCTACATATTAACTTATCCTTATGCGTACAATGCTGTAAATTACAGCTATTCGTGTTGATTTGTTTGGTTTGAGGATACCATAAATTGAAGCAACCCGTAGTATGGAGAAGGTGGAGCTCAAAAAATCTGAAGAGCTCTGCAATGACGGTCTGCGAAATGTCAAGAAACACTGGAAAAAATACATATATAACTCTGTTTTGGGATTATGCATTGAAATTTTACGATACTCCAAGAAAATTATTAAAACTTTACGATACTGTAGGTGATTTCAATCTATGGCGTTCTGAAACCAAACAAATCAGTATTAATAGATGCCATTTACAATATTACGTACATAAGGACCAATACCTCGATTATATCTATGTTATAATGAAAGCTTTACACGATGTCCCTTCGTATAACATACATCATCATATAAAGTGTCTCTTCGAGTTACGGTTAAGCTCCATTTTCCGACTAAGTCGGATTTATGTTTTTCAACATCATTTTCGTTCAAGTTGCTTATAAAAGCTGTACATAAACCGCAAATTTAAGTCAATTTATGATTATGTTAGTACAGTTCATAATGAGAAAAATACAAAATGTGCACTCAACTGTAGGTATAGTAAACAAAAATGCAAAAAAAAAAAAAAAAAACCTTCCCTTTTTTTTTTTTTTTTTTTTTTTTTTTTTTAAATTTTTGGGGTCAATGTGATGAATAACCATAATTTGCATAAGTCGTATGTGAGAGAGGTATATATAGCGAACATGAATAACATAAATTTTTTCCTTTTTTTTTAAATTTTCATGAAAGCTGCGATAGAAAATTGGTCATAATCAGGAGCTTCGAGACCAGTAAAGGTTGAAATCGAACCGAGAGTTCGAGTCCTGATTCCAATTGAAACCTGTCGAGAGAAAAATTGGGAATTGCTGTACATTAAATGAAACTAGACCTCGAAGTTCAAACATGGAATTTTGTTGAAATTAAGAAAGTAAGGTACTAGCTCAAATTCTGCCCTCTTCACTTGATGGTAGTTCAGAATTTCGAGGTCCATCACTAATAACACTAGTTTTGTTTTACAACGATGAAAATTGAAGAAAAAAAAAATAAGAGAAAAACATCTGCGTTGCTTACGTTTTTCGAACTAAAATATCGATTTATATGTCTAGCTAACCGAAACATATCATTATTAGATTAATACATTATCTTGAATTAATTCATTCACATCTCGTCTTATGTATTAAATCTCTCATAAGTCCATTGGCCTTATATATACTAGGATTACTTTTTTCCTACGTAATTAAACACGCTATGAGATATTTCTCATTTCGTAACTTTATAATCAAAATAAATACTATTCACGAAGCAAAATATTTTTCAAATAAACTGAATCATAGAAAAGAAAGAAAATTCAAAAAATGCGTATACAAATTAATACTACTCAAAGTAAATTTATTCCAAGTCTTGCAAGAAAATCAGGACAAGCATAAGTCGCATTCCGTATTTTATATCGAGAAACAAATGAAGTTGGGGGAGGCATTTCTTATCCGCAGAAAAAAATGGACCTAGCGAGGAATCTTCCAGTGAAATTATCTTAAAGAGCCATTCTTTCTCTGTAATGTAATAAAGGGGAACTGCCACGACAAGAATATCTAGTTAAGAAAGATATAGAGTCAACATTATGCTGTGTTGTGTATTCATAAGGATCAGAGGAAGGCAGATGAGGAGGAAATAAATTTTTTCGAGATGCTCAAGTATTTCTCAGTGTTATCAAATAAGCGCCTCCATTCTTTAAAAAAACTATGAGTATAAGAATTTGTGACTAACTCAAAATATGGTTAGAATAATCTTTATTAAATTACTTTTATAAAAATACTTATTTATAGTTATAGTATAATTGAATAGTTTAATATATTGGTATACACACAAAAATGCTCGCTAGTTCTTTCAAATTCAGGAACACAGAAATCTGAATTTTTAAAAATCAAATAACTATCTTTCGTTTTTGTATATAATTTACTTTATCTTAAAATCTGCTTCTCTTAATAAGGCAATGTTTTACTTCGTTAGCGTTAAAAAATATTTTACATTCAATGTATTCTATAAGTTTATATCCCCAGAGACTTACCCTCTTTAAATAGCAACGTGCATTATGATCCCGAGCCACAAGCAATCTTATTTTTCCCTATGTGGTCTACTGACTTTGATAGACAAGGGAGACGCACCCCTGGGATACCCTAGCGAAACTTCTCTATTTTCGACCTTTTTCTTTGTCAATCATTTTTTAACTTTCCCCCTCTTTTTTGAACGTCTGTATCACTGACACCTTGTTTGGTGCATTAAGTTCCACCATCACTCACCCACTATAAGATTGTATACAATTAGTTACATAAATTTCGCTAACAAAACAACATTGTATACAAATAGTTACATAAATTTCGCTAAGAAAATATTTTTCTTTTTAGAAAAAAAAGGCATAATTTAGAAGCAAGCTATGGAAGGAGTACCATAATTATAGATACTAAATGCTTTTTAATGAATTAAATTGGAGGTATATACCTGATATAAGACAAAAAAACTTTATTAAACATTTTTATGTATGATTTCAGAGATATTTTATTGATCTTACCGAGTTCAGTTCTGTGCCATTAAATTATAACAATTTTTGTTTATAATATATTTAATCAGTAATATTATTTTATTTCAAAATGTTATAAGAAATTTCTATACAATTAAACAACCATAGTAAGCTTATTTTACTTTATATCAAATCACATTTTACATACATACCAAAGGGTTTCCTTCAACAAGGGAGGAATTCTGAGATTTATTTCATTCATATTTATTTTGAAAAAACATCTCCATATAATTTCAAAAATTCCACATAAGTAGAAATTCTCTTAAGTTTATCCAAAAAGCTACGGAATACGCATAGAAAATAGAGGTTTTTGTTTATATATGAACTAAACAGTCCACGTTATATATTCTAAATCAAAGGTTGTTTCTGAACGTGATCAGAGGAAAGACAATTACGGAAGACATTAAAAAGGTAGCTCATTACTACGTTCTGCTTGGTGATTTAGGAAATGAAAACTCAACCGCTATTAAGACATGATTTGGCTCGAATCCAAAAATCTGAAACTTAACTAGAAATTAAGGAATTCATTATTTGCAGTCTTTAAGCAATATTTGTTGTTATTGTTAAGGAATATAATTAGTTCCAGTTACCTACAAATGAATCATCATTAAGCGGTAAATATTTACTGAATAAATATAGAATGCGAAAAGTTATCTCTTCAGTTCTTCTTTTGACTCTGGAACAAACAATGTTACATTGAAGTATTTGACAATTGTTTTGGTGGGTTATCAATAAATTAAAATGTACTAGCATGGTTATTTCCTTATCAATATAATATCAAATTTCATTGAATGCATTTCGTAAGCACTTTTTTCGTATAAATCCAAGATTTCCTAAGAGAGCAAAGCTGTTATCTAGTTGCCGCAATATTATGATGGGTTATGTCATTAATCTTCCTAGTCAAGTCATGAATTTCACGTTCCGCTCGCCTGCTACACTCTTGATGAAACCACGCCATCTGGTTTACATAGACAGCTTTTTTAATGACGTCATGCACCGTAATATTACGGTCGCCAGATAAAGGCTACGCTTTCCCGATAAATCACAGCTTTAGTGTATTTTAACCATTTAAGCAATTAACAAAGACGACAATTGAGATGTTAACCTTACTCTCTTGACGTCTACACCGTGCCAACTTGAGTACATTATTTTGACACGATCGAATGCACGATGGGTTCTTAAACTATGGTTTTTTAGGAACGCGGGACGGCTATCTGATGACCGTAATATTGCTTCAGATGACGTCACTAAAACGATTTGTATGTAATCCAGAGAGCGAGGTTTCCTAAAGAACGTTGCATTGAAGGAAACTAAATCATTGGTTGGCATACACAACGTTTGGGTGACGTCATTCACCATAATATTACGACCGATAGATAACGCGGTACCGTAGCTTTAATTTAAATGAGATTTCGAACCCACACTATTCCATGCAAAAAACGCAGGTCACGAGCTCGCTACCATGACCACTCGGTTATAGCGGCTTTCTCTCTTAACGAATACAAAAATATGAAATTGTACCCAATACGTTTCGCAACATTTTCTTTTTCTAAAATAGTTTTTTTTATTTTCAACAATAAGAAATTATCTTTGAATCATCGCTTTTTCACCTCAAATTATTAGTTTCTTCATTATTAAATTATTTAAGAAAAAATAAATGCTGAAAAAAGTCTTGACACCGTACTTATCTTAGTCGAACCGCTACATTTCGAACTTCTGTGTAACAAAAATCTTTAAGCATCGAGCTTTTTTGGAGGGTGACCTTGAAATTTCACTA
>BMAW01043510.1:0-15592 GCA_019974015.1 Nephila pilipes | reverse complement strand
TGTGCTTGGAATGAAGTTGAACTTTAGATATGCGATTAAACTAATATTTAAGGCAACAGACGAGTCGAATGAGGTAGATACGCCACAGTTCAGAAGTTTGATATACAGTCTTTTGAATGCAATCCTTGCGCAAACGTGATCGCTGTTTATTTGCGATGGAGCGCATTCAGCCCCTAGAAACTTGTGCGTGCTTTAGGAACGGTGAACACGCTTATTAAAATTTGACTATGCATGATATTCGAGGTGCAAGTTGTTCAAATTCTTCTTCGTCACTCAAAATCATATAAATTTCCCGTTGTTCACTACTTACTTCATTCCGAGTAACTCTATGAAAGGAATCTTCAAACATTTTCAAGCGTTCATCTTCTTCTGCCAAAGTGAACGGAAGCATTTGATTCAATGGCTCTTCTTGTAATTTGGCAATTCTGCTAATGATTTGTCCAATCAATGGACGGGATCAGTTGATCGGAGAACTGGTCTTGGAAGTGAAGAAGCACTCGGTTTGAATTAAATAACTTACTTGTTAAATTGCAGTTTAAATATCGAACACAATCGAAAACAAGTTTTGAAGTTTAAAAGGCAGTGCACAAGTGTGACTTATAATAGCCCAAAACACGTATCGAACGTACATTACATAAGCGCGTAAGGGTACTAACTTATTTAATTTTAAATATTACCGTAGATATTAACAATCAGATAAAGTGCTTGTTGCACTTACATCTGATGTGCAAATATAATATTTAGAGGCTAATCACACTCTAGGAAAAGTAGTACAACAGTTCTAGAATGCGACATTCTAGTCCAACATTTTGGAGATATTTGATCCCCTTCTATTATGAATTTTAGCAAGTGATGAAATTGGTCACGCCTCTTCCAAAGCTATGTCACGTAATCCTTTCTCTTTTGGCTGTGTGTGTGGATAGCTTAATTAATAATCTCGTCTATTAGTCACTGAGCACCCCAAACCGGGAAAAGAATTAGTACCTTCTAATTATCTATTGCGGGAGAGGGGGTTCTCAGGAGATCTTACTCGACAAGGTCAAGACTTAACAAAAATATTGCTTGACCTTTCCAACAAATCCATCTACCTTTAATGAGGATCTTGTCCGGATGTAAGAGAAACCTCTAACGAACTTATTAGGTGCGGTCTCTACGAGAGAAACGTAGACGACTTATCTGACTTGCCACTCCGCCGCATGCTACGCTCAGATATCTATGATGGTGTTGAAAATTGCGAAAAAGTATAAGAAATGCCTATGAAATATCCAGCCTGGAAAAACATTTTCATATTGCTAGACTAAACATTTTGCCTCAATTTGAGTCAATCTAGGGGTCGAAACGAACCATTTGAGCTATTTGACGTCAAAACTGATGAAACCTTACCAGAAAACTCTCCTTGTCATTTATAGTAATTTAAACTTTATTTCGTGCAACTTATTTTAAATGGCATTTCATAATCCGGTTAATGATGCGTTGAGAAGTAAGATCCGACTGGTAAAGAAGACCTTTTTTAAGTAACCTTAAATAGCCATGTATGTACTTTTTAAGAAATTAATACAGACTTTAAGATTCATTCAACGAAATTATTTCAACAGCTCTGTTATAAATTACCATTTTTCATAAATGTAAGTTTATCAAATATTCCTTAAATATTCGATAGTAAAATAAATGTAAGATATAAAATAAATGTTTAAATTTAATCATCACTTTACAAACTAATTAATCATTCCTGCATGGAAAAGAAAAGGAAATAGTAAATGAGAAATTTCTGAATAATTATCTAAATCTAGCATCCTTTTGAGATGCATCGATAATCTGTTGATCTTAGCCGATTTTTTGGAAAATTAATAACCGAATAGCACTTCTCATACGTTCGTGCGTGAGAGTCATTTTTATCTCGTACGTCTGCTACTGTAAAAAGCTCGTAATGTAATCATACACGAGATGGTTACTAATTAAATTATAGAGTTCATTATGCGCAATTCAAGATCATTAATAACAAGCTGTTCACGTATTTGGCGCTCTTTTATGCTCAGATGGAAGTATAAATAATTGTTAGTAGTTTTTGAGAGGACAGAAATAAATTATTTTCCAAGAATCACGACGTTTTCAGCAAAACAGATGCTATCTTTTTCTCTTTTGCATGACTTTGAGAGAAGATATCGCACGACTCTCTTCATATATGAGTGTTCTGATAGAATCATGATGTCAGTTTTCAGAATCAAAAGTTCACTGAAGCATTTCAAGTGTTAAACTCTTATGATGCAAGATATGTTTGTGAGTGATCAACAATACTTAAAGTTTTAATATTTAAAGCGAAATTGGAACTAAACGCGTTATAAGAAGAAAAGAAAAAAATATAGTAAAAACATAATGAATAAAATCATGATCCCACTACCTCGAAATTTTGCTTGAAAGCTTTTTTATTCCATGTGATTATGCAATAGTCTAGCAATCATGATCACGAGCTTGTGGGCCTGCGTTGTATCCGTCTCGTCGTGGTACGAGTTTTGATGCTACTGTGACGTCATGGTTAGTTGGTTGCATTGAATGAAATATATGTGATACTTAGATAATTATTTATACTATTTTTATTACGGTTAATATTACTAAAGTTGATATTTACAAAATAAAGTGCTTGTCGCACTTTCACTTTCTACTCATTTTTGGGTGCACCTCGCAAGCTAAAAAAAGTATTGCAATGTCCTTTGACGCTACATTCTAATGGAACTCTTAGTAGTGCTCTGAATGTCTCTTCTCTAAGGAAATTTTAGCTCTAATGGAATTGACCACGCCTCTTCCAAAACCACGGGACATATTCCTTTGTTTGAGTTGGATAATTGAAAGTGATAAAACAGTTATTGGTCCTGAGCATTCCAATCGGGACAGGAATTGACACGTACTAAACTGGACACCTGATGTGTGGGTGTTCTCGTTTCCCAGGAGAATAGGACTCTGTAAGGTCAAAGCTCGTGAGGAACAGAAATGTAGTTTGCCCTTTCTCACGAGTCCAGATATCTTTAACGAGGACCTTGTCCGAATGTAAGGGGGACCCCTAACGAACTTGCTAAGTGTGGATGCAGGCACTCCTAAAGATTCGTTGCGTAGAGGGGTTGATGCATGTTAAATCTGTCGAAGTTCTCCCGAAGGAGTGGTTGAGAGGTTTGGAGAGGCTCCTTCTCAGGTGTCGTCCTCAAAATTACTCCTGTGGTCGCCAATAACCCTCGTGTTGCTTTTAAGTGCGACGTTGATAAAACAATCAATAAGAAAATCATTTGACTATCAAGAGGGGGATAAAAGTCACTTTACAGGTTTAAATATATTTTTTAACGAAATATATTTATTTTTACATATGAAATTACAGATTATTAGCTAATATTTTGAGGTAGGTATGGAAATCAGTCTCTCTTGGACGAGCACACCACAAATACGGGCTCTTTCCTTCATAGTTTTCGTAACAGCAACATCTCTCGGTGTATCCTTTAGATTTTTTGACGGTTATTAATTTTGATTAATTAATATTTTTGTGATTATTGGTTAAATCGCTATCATCAAGGTACCTCCTAAGAAAAAAAAATCCGGTGCAGTGAAAAACTTGAGAATCGATTCCAAATTCTTAAGGGCTGTAGCCATACGATGTTCCCGATTGTTCAACAACGATCAAGATTGGCCTGATTGCAATTTGAGAAGGATCTTCCTGTTTTTGGAGTATTTTTGACACACCCTTGTGTCTCGAAACATTTAGTCAAGCTTAATACTATTCGCTTAGAAGGGGCCTTCTAAAATGAAATGACACACATATATCCACTATGTGAGAACAAGATAATCTTTACATGCGATACAAATTGGTTATTATTAATATTTAGAAATAAATGTTTAATTTCATTTAAGGTATTCGAAAAAATTAATATATTTAGGGCTTTATAAATTGAAAAAAATAACGCAAATCGGAATTAGCTATTTACATTCTCGAAAGAGCTCAGTTAAGTGTTCTTTTAATTATAAAGAATGCATTAATCAATAATATAACTCCCCGTGCATGTTATTCAAAATTTCTCACCGAATAGATAAAGGAAGAGATAATTCATAAAAGTGGAGATTTTTTTTTTTGCCATTTGTAAGACTAGTAATCATTTGAATCCAGATTAAAACTTTCATTGCCTGCATCTCAAAATCTGATTTATTGTTAAATTTCCACACATGAAAATAATTTTCTGATCATTTCGAAACTTTTCGAACTTATTGTATGATATTCTAATGAATTGTGCTAAAACATTTTTCACAGCATGATTATCTTCTAATACAGGGTGATTACGAAATCATGTTCGAGTTTTAATGAATTGAAAATTAAAAAATTTACAAATTTGAAAAAGAACAATACCTCTTGAAAAAAGAGAAATTTTCTATTTTTGTTTTCAAATAGTTGCAAATGCATTATATGTTTTCCTTTCGTTTCACGACAGACATCTGTGCTATATTCAATTTTTAAAAACAAACGATTTAATCTTAATGTGATACTTTTTTCAATATTCTTTATTAAGATATATATATATTTTTTAAATGTTTAAAGTTGTTACAAAAGAAATAAAATTATGCTATTGGCAACACCAGATCATATTTTTGTTTTTTAGAAAATTTACTGGCAATTGACATAAAAAATAGAATTGAGTTTGGTTCCAAGAGTGTACAGACGAACGTTGAAATATGGTGCTAATGAAAATTGTGAATATATTTTATGTTTGAAAAGATATGCGTAAATAAATGTGATGTCCTGAAAACAAGTCATCTTTATTAATAGTCTGCAATACAGTACACATCTATATGGTGGCCCAGTTGTTGTTCCCAAAGAGTGCGCCGCGGAACTTGCAAAAACTCTCCTGATTTTTTTTTTCAATAATGAATTTGTTCTATAATACAGATATTTGTGAAGTTCATTATATGTCTATTACAATTTTTTCTGTTGGTGTACATGCTTTATTTATTTTATCTCTTGCACATGATTAGTCATCGAATAAATTATCATATCAAAGTTGTATTTGCATATCCATGAATGAAGACATAAAAAGAAAAACTTCTCACATGCAAAATCAGTTTATTTCTCACTGTAAACATGCAATACTTTCAAATGGTGTATTAAAATTTGACTTAAATTCATTTATTTCCGTACAGGAACATGAAACCAAGCTTAGAAATCCTGAAAAATAAAATACCCGTAGCATTAAGGCATTGAACTCACCCAACTCTGATGGATCGCATTAACTGATCACGATTAAAATTAATACCAATCATCGTTATCAGTAAAGCGATGAATACTTTTTGATCGATGTGGCATCGATAACCTCTTTTCCATTTTAATCCAAGAAACCCATCAAGAATACGAAAAAAAATCTAACAAAACGATTTTGGCAATTTTCCCATTTAAAAAAACTTTGCTTCTTTTCTATAAAAGAGGTCTTCCGTACTTGCCCCTTTTTTAAATAGGAAAAAAATAAATAATTTCCATTCGGATGAAAAAAGATACTTGAATCTGATTTTATGTTTTCTTTTTTTCCGGCATAACTCAAATTGTCATCTGGAAGAAAAGCTATCCTTCCCACCCCCTAGCGGAAAGAAGAATTTCTTCTTGAGGCCAGTTGCGAGGTTGATCTATTGAAATGGATGACTCCCTGCGACAGCTACTTCAATTATACGTGGTTTGAAAACGGAAGATTGGACGTAATGAAATGGATAACAAATGCTTCGGCCTCTGTTAAAACTTGTAGTCGTCTGTGTTCTCCGGCAACGAAATAGATAAGAACGACGTTTTTTGATATACGTAACCGCGCTATGAAGCCTGATATGTCTCTATTTTTACGAAAGATCGTGTATCATTATGGAATGAGTGACAAGAGTTCTTTGATTGTTGAAAGGCAATATAAAGAACAATTTTTCATAAGCTGTTTGCGTAATGTTAACTTGATTTTTATCGTCGTAAGTGGCTTTAAATCAAAACCATCACACACATACAGCTCTAGGAAGGCTAAAACATGAAGAATAGCTTCTATTCGAGCCTTAAGATCATAACCACTGGCATTGCTCAGAGTTGTTTAAACCATAAGGTGTCATAAGCTTATGTTCGGAGGGGTGTCGTTAAATTTTAATTTTTGCTAAAAATAATTGATATGGAAATTTAATTTTATTCTTTATTCATAAAACTCCTCTACGTAGTCACTATCCAAAGCGATATATTTCTTCCAGAGTTTCTTGATATTTCAATGGTGTCGTTGTTATTGCGTAGAAAACTAATGTTGCATTTTTTGAGTGACGTCGTCTGTGTTGTCCAATCTCCGATCCCACATTGGTGGTGGAATTCTGGAAATAATAAAATGTTTCTTGGGCCTAGATCTGCAGAATAGGGCGTATGCGGCAAAATTTCAAAGCCATGTCGCTTTGAGTGTTCAATCACTCATCGAGATCAGTTAACAAGTGCTTTGTAGGAAAGAAGACAGACGCCTTTGGTTATCGTATCAGGCCATTTCTTGATCAGAATCTCGAGACGTTTGTTCACAAGTGATAGTTTAATCCTTCTTCTGGTAGTCTGTTAAGAACATTCTCTGGTACTCCCAAGAAACAGAGCGCATGATTTTCTTTGCAAACTTCACTCCTTATTCATTTCTTTAGTTTCTGTATCATATTGACAGATCCAAGATTAATCCATATTACCAAGAGACTAAAATAATTATATTCGTTCTGCTCGAAATGATTCAACATCTCCATTTACAAGTCGTACCCTGTTTTGTTAAAATGAATGAGTAACCACTGGACTCAGAGTGTTTTTGATACCTTTGATATGCGCAGTTCTTCGTGAATAATTTTCCACACTCTTCCACAACTAAGTACAGTCTCATTTATGATTATTTCGAGGGTTGTTCTTCCACCTGATAGAATAAAGTCCTTCATTTCCTTCCCTGTGTTCAGTCTCGTCCGTGAGCGATGGTCTTCCTCTTCTTACATCGTTTGATAGGTAAATGTGCCGGTGTAAAATTTTCTTTTCCACCTCATAACAGTGTCATGTGGCAGGTTATTTCCATAAACAGCCTCCATTTCCTCTTAGATTTGTCGGGTACAGTACCCTTTCAAAACTTAATCACATTCCGAGCCTTTATTTTCTCTGTACCGAAGGTTACTTCGAACAATGGCTTCAATTCACTTCGGAATAAAAGAAACAAGAAAAAATTATGAAAATAGGGTAAATATATACATAAGTTAAGGCCGTGTAGGCATTAATTTACGCAAGCTCTCATCATTGCATTATTTTTTTTACAATGCTTAGTTGAAAATAACACTATAGAGGCATTAGTTTTTAATTAAACTCAGTATACATTTAAATATACCTTTTTAATCAAATGTGTTGAATAAACTATTTTCTTTGTTCTAAATAATTTATTAAAACAAATAATATATAGAGGCAGTACTTTAAAGACTGCTCTCCATTCTGTCTATATTAAACCCAGCTCCTTTTCCGAATAAGATTATTAAATCTCATTGGCCTTTAAGTGTTCACATATGATTTGGTTCGAACGTTTTGGAATATGAGTCACCTTTTCGGTGTCAGTCATATCTTTTGATTTAATGTCAAATTATCATACCCGGTTCCAATAGCCTTATTTACTACTCTGGTATATTGATTATTTTACAAAACGAAAATTAAAAGTACATGAAACCATCTGAATAAACATAGAAAGGATCAAATTTTTTGCATGTATGTAAATATTGATTCTAGTGGGAAATTATTGAAATTTAATTTTAAGAAAAAAAAATTTTTTTGTTCGTCCTTATTTTAATATAATGCACGTTAACTCTGCACGTCTGCACCGATGCACGTTAACTCTGTGGAGGCGTAAACTCCTCTCAATGACGTGGTGTGAAAGTTTGGAAATAAAGCAACCTGCCATGTAGCAGGGCTGTAGCATATTAAATCTGTCGAGGCTCTCATTGATGAGCTGTGGAAGTTTTGTAAAGGAGGTGCCAGCTCAGATGCCATCCTCATCACGGCAATAAATTTCAAAATTACGGGATCCATCGGCAATAGCCCTCTTGTTGCTTTTAGATACGACGTTTATAAAACAATTCCTCAAATGGAGAGAGTGGGGAGCCAATTCAGGTGCCAATCTCGTCTGCTAACAGTGGCTGAAAATTGCGAAATTTGTCGCTAATAGCTTCCGATTTGTTTCAAAAAGCGACGTGAAAAAATAAATCAATCTTCCCATATACTACATGTTCCGAAATGTTTCCTTTTATTTACCGTTTCATGGTTGAGGTAAAGAAATCACTTTAAATCTTTACATATGTTCCTCCGCTATTAAATTCTAGGAACAGAAAAAATTTTATTATCAGAGAATAAATCTTTATATGATTCTATTTTAATTCACTTCGAGTCGAAAGATCAAATATTTCAATATTTGAAGGTATAACTAAATTATTAATATTCATTGCTGATGCTGAAAATTTTAAAACTCAGCTTTAATTAATTTTTCTTCTCGTGATAAAACTCAATTTTTTTTTTATTTCCGTATTCCTCGTTTCAAAAATATAATGAGAGAAAATAAAAACATATCAAATTTTCTATACGTACACACTTGAATTCTGTTGAATATTGCCTTCGTAAAACTTTAAAAAATAATTTTAAACGATTTTTTTAAAATATTTAAATTTGTTTCTAGAAATCAAATTTAAACATAAATATAAAGGTAGTTCATAAATATTTAAAATCATTGTTACAAGTTGGGCTTCTCCTTTTCCTGCTCAGAAAGAGTTTTAATTTGCAAATAATAATTATAATAATTGTAAATGGAAGTCACATTACATTTTTTCCTTAGAGAACAAGAAAATCTATAGCAATAATACTAAAATTTATATATCCATATATATATATATCCAACTTTTTTTACACGGTAGATACGTTCCTTAGAAAACCGTGTAAAAAATACATGCGACATATGGTAAATTTGTGAATATGTTTCACAACTTAAAGAAATCATGTAAGATTAAATAACTAAATATTTTTCCAAAAAAGTAATAACGAAATCCATATTACATATTTATAAAACAAAAACAATTTATTTTTATTATAAAAAAAATTAAAATTTGCGTACAGTGAAAATTCAGTCTATTAGGTACATACAACATAAAAAAATTCAAAATTCAAATTAGGAATAAAACTACAAGCAACTATTCAATCGTTGCTTGATAATAAGCGTGCACGTTTATTACGAAATGGATCAAAAAATACTATCATCAGTAGTGACGTCAGATATGTCTAGCACAGTTGTCGGCTTTGATTCAAATGAAAAATTTCGTTCGTTATTCACGGTCTCTGTTGGTTTTGTTATTGTTGCTTCAAAGTCAGTTACGAGGGTTGCTATTTATATTTCTGTCCTAATAATGAAAAAACAAATATGTAGGATTGAAATTGGTTTTATTGTTTTTCAAAATATTCTCCATGATGATCAATACACTTTTGCATGCGTTTGAACCAATTTTCAAAGCACTTTTTCCAGTCCGATTGAGGTAACTCCAAAACATGCGTTTTGAATGCATCAACCGCTTCTTCGAGGGTCGAAAATCGTTGTCCACGTAATTTATTTTTGATGTGTGGGAATAAGAAGAAGTCATTGGGTGCCAAATCAGGGCTGTACGGCGGATGACCCATCAATTCGATCTTTCGCTCCGTCAGAAATGCCTTTGTTTGAGTCGATGTGTGAGAGCTCGCATTGTCATGATGAAGAATGATTCGCCTGTTCTTCTGCTTTTTTCGAATTTCTCCGATGACTTCTGGCAAACAAATGGTCGTGTACCATTCAGAATTGACCGTCCTGCGTTGCTCTAACGCCACTGTTGCCACATGACCGTTAATGCCGAAGAAACAGGCAATCATTTGTTTCGATGTGCTTCTTCCTCGAACAACTTTTGTTGGTTTTGCCTCATCTTGGAAGACCCATACAGTTGATTGCTGTTTTGTTTCCGGCTCATATGCATAGATCCATGATTCGTCACCTGTGTAGATGTTATACACAGCCTTTGATGTACCTTGAATGTATTTTTCCAACATTTCCTTGCACCAATCGACACGAGCCTTTTTTTGAGCGTTTGTCAGATTATGCGGGATCCAACGCGAACAAATTTTTTTTACGCTCAAATGTTCATGCAATATTTTATTGATGCTAGTCATACTAATGTCCAAAGACGCCTCTATCTCACGGTGTGTCACATGACGATCTTGCTTTATCAGTTCACGCACAGCATTGATCTTTTCTGGCACAACAACGGATTTTGGACGACCTGCACGAGATTCGTCCTGGATCGAACATCGACCACGATTAAATTCGTTATACCAATTTTTTACAGTGCTGTAGGATGGCGCTTTATCGCTGTATAAAGAATTAAGTTCATCGAAGCACTCTTGTCTTGACAATCCACGTCGAAAGTTATGAAAAATAATGGCACGGAAATGTTCACGATTCAATTCCATTTTTTGACAGAGAAGAACTTTTCAATTTACTGTCAACAACACAAATAAAGCTATAATGGTAAATCGTTTGCTGAATTTATGTTTAAAAATATCAAACTTTCGATTAAAATCGTCTGCGGTCGCCTAGCAACACTTACTGTTGCCAAGGCCAGAAATATAAATAGCAACCCTCGTATTAGCGTCTGGTTATTTATTTATTTTGGTTTCTAAAGTTCTTATATAATTCTTGATATCCTGCTAAGCTATTATAAAATTCATACAGAGTAAACAAGCCATGAACTAAACAAAGTCACTCGCACACGTATGGGCATAAGCCGACCGCCTTCTGATTACATTGTCAAATTTAAAAATTTAAAATTTTAAAAAGTTGGGAAGGGTGAGATTCGTGCTAGAACAAAAAAAATCGTGTAAAAAATAATATTATTGAACCGTGTTATTTCAAAATCATGTAAAAAAAGAGTTGGGTGCATATGTACACATACTTTTATAAAAGCTTTTATATATATTTACATACATTTCAAAATTATAACATTCATCCACTAAATCGAAATTATCTAAATGATATTAAACTTAAAAGACGTTATTGTATTTCATTTTTTACCAAAATTACTTTGTTTCCCTCTCTTTTCCTCAAGCAAAAATACATTCAGTGTCAAATATTAAAGTTTATTAATTGAGTAATGATTTGCCTTCCTTTAATATGATAATGATTATTATTAACTACTTTCTTGTTATTTAGAGTTTTACACTATTTTCAGATTCCTGTAATTTAAATTTTTATTATTTTCTCATACATACTATACACACATTATTTTACTCTTAAAGACAAAATAATTTTGATATATTCTTATTTCGATTTCAAACGTGTGTATACAAATATTATTAACATTATATATATTTAAAAATTTCTGAATCAGAATATAGTGCGATTCCATTTTCCATTTACAGATTTTAATTTCACTAAAAATAAAACCAAAAACTATTTTTATTCAATTTCATATGAAATTTTCGAGATGTAACATTTAATAAAATGTTTCTCCGTATTCTTGGTTTAAGGCTCGCAACTATCAGCCATTTTGATTTCGAGGGCGTAAAATTAATCCAATGGAATTTCTACTACCGCCCTCTAATCTTTACTATTTTAACTATTTGAACGCAAAAAAATGCATCTGAAAGAACAAAAAGTAATGAAAGTTTTTGTGGTATTATATTTTTGTACCAATGTTTAAAAATACTTTTTATCCTACTTTAATCATTCGCTGTGGTTTTTCTGGTCTTTAAGAATATTCTGAAATATTTTCAAAATTCGGAGAGGAAATGTAATTCTGAAAAACAAACGATTACTTTTTCCTCTTTTTATACGTCCTTTTTTGACTCAAATAGATAAAATAGGAAAGATTTGAGGATGATAGTAGTAATTCCAAAAGCTCAAAATTTCGTAATTTGAATAGCAAGTAAACGGGGGCCTTAAACAACGTTTTAATTTTTTTTTTATTTCACATCTCCTTTTTCTACATTCCATTACAATAATAAAATATACATTACTGTACTGTGAAAAATTTACTAGTCATCAAAGCGGTTTTATTTTATTCGGAACAAAAATATCAAAGATACCCCTAAAATCAAAATAATACGTAGAATATAATGCCAGATCCTAATACCACAAGACATACCCAACCGATTCGACATCGTTATTTTCATAATCTTAGAATGGAAATCCGTGACCAAGTATCCAGCGTAAGTTACTTATTAATGTGCCAATGTGTGGTCTGTAATAAGCAGAATAATAAAAATAAATTATTATTACCATTCTTCATTCTGATTAATGGATCCAGGAATGGAGCTTAACGCATTCAATTCCTGAAGTATAAAACTTGTTTTACAAAAAAACAAAACGTCACTTGAATCGTTTTTAAAGTTTACGGCAAATGATTATGAAAAAGAAGTATATTTTATTAATGTAACACATCGAAAATGACATCTCGTTAACTAATTATTATAGCAATGATATTTATTATTGTAGCAAAAAAATATGTTATTTGGATCATGCCTGTCTTCATTTTAATTTTGCTTCTTTTTATCAACGCTATATATTATTATGAACAGATACGTCAAACGGCTATCAATTGAAAAAATTGTTGAACGAAACAAAAATATCTGATGTTTAATATTGTAAATCAGTTCGAAAATTTTTTGAAAACTCAGTGCTTTGAAATATAAAAATTGTCTTATAATATTGCTTTTAATAAACGTTATTCTTTAGTTTATATAGTATTACCAAATGATGGTTAACGAAGAAAGAAGGATATATTAGAGAGTTCGATTTAAACAAAAAGCAGATCATGGGGATAATCATTTTTAAACAAAATTCTAATTGAATATTCGTAAAGATATATTATCAATGGAAATGTTTTAAGAGTGTAACCTCTGGACATTTATGTAATTGAATGGAACATCAAAATCCATTTTATGAGTATATCAAGGGAGTTAACATAAGAAATTACCTTATAACGGAACAAGATATACTTCCCTTCAGCTGTCTTTATGGACTTTTCCAGGGCGATACTTAATTCAAACAATTCAATGTCCAATATGCACAGCAAAGTTTGTATTTAAAATGAAGTATAGTAGGAAAGGAAAGGGGAGACGGGGAAAGATGAGAATAATAATAAGGTTACAGTAATTAGAAGGATGTTAGTGTGATGTGCTCTCAAGTCTTCTGGCGTGAGAGTGGTTTTGGCGAGATTTCAAGATTGGCTCAACGCTATAGGAGCAATTGAAGGAGGTACTCGCATCGTATTCCAGTAAGCGTATTCTTTGATAGATTATAGAAGTTGTTAGAACTCACGGATCGAGACATTAAATTGCCCTCATAAAAAGTCTTGGAAGATAATTGACTACTTGAATTACATACTTTCTGCTTAGGGAGACTTAAGTTAAAATTTAGATCTTACGATAAGAGTAAACCTTACAATAACACACACGAGACAGGTAACAGGCTGTCGTCAAAAGTAAGTGAGTGAGTGATGGTGAAGTTTAATTGTGCAAGATTCCAAATGTGACAATGCTAAGCCAAACAAGATGTGTCTATTATCTGAACGTTTGAAAAATTGGGGGGAAATTATCGAAAAAAATTGGTGGACAAGAAGGAAGATCGAAATAGAGAAAGATCTCTAGAGTATCCAAGAGACACGTCCCTCGAGTTTATCTCAGACAATAAACTCCATGGGAAAGGGAAAAGATCCCTAGGGCATGTCAGGGGAATGATACCCATACTTGCCTGAAGAAGGTTAACTTCTCGAGGGCGTGATATTTAGCCAATAATTTATTGTTAAAAGATTATTGCTTTTTTAAAAGATATTTAGATAAAGTGAGAAAATATTTCTCAATCGTAGTTATAATATTTTTGTTTCGTTAACCAAAAATATTCAAAGTAACTGAGACTCCTCTGACAAGGAAACATTAGCTTATTTTAAGCCAAATTTTAATAATTCTTTGCTTTCTAAACTTAGAAGCAATGAAGTCGCGTTTTAGCATTGAGATATCTCTAGATTTATGTATTTGTTTATTTAAAGGAAATCGCATTTATATACGTAAATAACTCTTCATGAGTAATAAATAATCTCAGAAGTATTCCCGGTGGCATCAAAGAAAATGATCTTTGGAGAAGAAGTGATAATTTTGAACTTTGCAGAATTTTCAGTGACATGATATCATAACATGTATTAAAATAATGAATTGGGCTTTTCATATCGTTAGAATGAATGAAAAAAAATTCAGAAAAGAAGAATTTTTTGCAAAGCCCTTTACTAGTTGGAAAAGGGGAAGACCAAAACTACGGTGGCTTGATTCTGTTGAATTGAATTTTAAGGCGATTGAGGAGAGGAACTGGCAAACTAAGACAAAAGGCAGGTTAACTAGAAAGAAGGCCTTAGCCTATCCTGGGCTGTTGATTTAAACATGAAGATGAATAAATAAAGCCTTATATACAAGTAAAAGCCGTGTGTTTATACCTTTTGGTACACCTTGCATAAAATATACATTTATAACTTAAAAACTCTGTAAGCTATTTGTAAACAATGCATTTTATACATTGTCTGTAAAAATATCTTCAAAAATTAATTTTAATAAAATTTTAATTTTTTTTAAATATTCCGCGATTTCAATTACCAGAACTTTCCTTCAAATATATTACAGTTCCTATATTTCGTGAATGTTAATTAGGTGGAAAATGTATTCACAGCGTAAAATATATTCATTGACTGATTGTTTATTAACGTTGTACTTAGAAGCCACACGAGAGCTGTTGGGGACGGATCTCGTGTTTTTGAAACTCGGTCAGTTTACTAGGAGGATACCTGAGCTGGCACCTCCCTTTCTAAACTTTCACACCCCGCCTCTGGGATGGAGCCTTGACTGATTTAACGTGCATCAGTATGAACAGCGATTTAAGATCATTAGAATGGTAAATTCCGTTTTGTTATAAATATAGAATATTTTTTAATTATTATAAAGGAAATCAATCGGTTGAAAACTTTGACTTGATCTATCTTTATTGCAGAATAAAAAGAAATTTTAAATCATTTAAATGTAAATTCTGTTTTAGTAATAAATATGGAATATTTTTTGATGAATATAAAGGAAACCAACTGGTTGAAAAGGGTAAACGTCGAAATTAAGTGCTGTAACTTGAAAATTAGGGTCACTTGATCGCTTTTTGTATTGGATGTAAGGCCACTTTATCAAAACTGAAACGATTTTATAAATTAAATCTTTTTAAATTAATATTTAGAGATAATTTTAGGGGTGTCGTATAAAGAAGCTCGAAGTCACGTTTTATTTCAGTTTGTTAGGTTAAAAAAAACTAAGAAAGGAAGAATTGTGAATGCTAGTAAGTTTTTACGTTATAGAATTTTCAGTTAAAAATTTCTTAACTCAAAAAACACATTTTATTAAAACATACTTTTTTTTCTCGTATCAATTATATAATTTTAGTACTTTTTTTTTAATCTACCATTAGGAATTATAAGAAATAATGATTGCCTTTAAATGTATGATTAATATCATGGTAATGATACTACT
>BMAW01043507.1:109502-126101 GCA_019974015.1 Nephila pilipes | reverse complement strand
AAGTATTCAAAGTTTATATACATATTTTGTGATTGTATGAGACAAAGTAGACTTAACTAGTCTTCCTTACAAAAAACTTGCATTTTGTGTGTTAGGATAAAAATTTTACTGAATAATATTATCCAGTTGCGGGATTTTAGCTTAAAAGATTTACATTATTATTTCTTTTTACAAAACACAATACCTTTATAATTTATTTTAAATTCTTATTAAGGCAAGTTAATGCAGAAAGAAAATTAGTGAATTCGAGAAATACAAATTATCTCTAAGAGGAGCAAACTTAGAAAAAAAATGTGAAAGAAACTTTTCTGAGAGGTTAAACTATTCATAAAAGAATATTTTCCAAACATTTTAATTAAAACAAAACATATATTTGAAACAATTATGCTTATCAAATAGAAAAATGCTTTTTTCGTTAAGTTAATAAGTAAACTTGTATTAGAGTAATATGTACTATACAGCAAGACACTTTTTTAACTAAATTCTCTTATTAGCAATTGTAAAAATTCATAATTTGAGCTAAAAATTATGTTACATTAATCCAAGGCTTAATTTTTATCTATCTACTTATTTGAAAATTTTATCTTATATTTTAACGTCCTAATTTACTTTGACATAGAAATTCTCAGGGGAAAGCTCTTTAAATTCGAATAAAGTAATTAAAATGAACATGTTTATCTCCAAAGCATTCATAAAATAATTTAGAATTCATTAGAGTTAATCTTATAAATATCCCACTTCAAAATTAAAACTTCGCGTGCTAACTACGATTACCAAATGATTTATTTATTCCTCCATGAGACAAAAAGTAAGAATTCTAATACAATTTTATCAACAATCTACATGGAACACCTAGTTTTACACTCGATTATTTCTCCGTTGTTCTTCCTTTATTCAAAAACGGTCCAATTAAAATTCCCTCCAAAACACTTAATCACTGCGAAACGAAGGTTGCATCAGGATCTTAGAACTTCTCGTTTCGACCTCAAATTAATAAACTCAATTTTCAAAAAAGATTTCAGATATGTTGATTCGCTGAATGTGACAAACAATTTAGTTTAATTTAAGATTGTCAAGATTTAAAATTCGCTTTTATTTCGTGCAAATAACTTTAATTGTATTTCAGTCCCTGGATAAAGGCTCAACATTTAAATTGCTGCCGCAGCCAAGGACTTGACAAGTTGAATGAAGAAATGTCGATCTATGTTCATTGAATGCTTTTCATTTATTTTTAAATGGTGTATTTATAAACAAATAAATTTCATATGTGAGGTAAGTATTAAGATACACAGCAGGGAAATGTTTGAGTGAAATGGGGATTGAATTATTTTCACTTTTATTCACCTTTCAAAATAAATGTTTCTTAACAACTTGATTTGTTTTGCTTAAAGTTTGAATATAATTGAGCAGAATACCTACAAATTATCCATCGTTATTAATATTGTCTTTTTCAGAAAATACTGTTTGGAAAATTTTGATCTTAGAACAGCTGAAAGTTGGAAACACTTTTAAAATTTATGTAATATCGAGGAAAAGAGAGACTTGAAACAAAAATGGATACATGATTAAAATGTCAAAGAATTGTATTTCAAAAATTCTGTTTAATAACGAGTGAAGAATTCGTTGACTGTTACGGAACACAAGAGAAGAAAGTTTGGGGTTCAATTTAATTATTGCAAAATAATATTTTCTTTCATAAAGAAAACATGTTACAATTAGTTTATACCTTAATTCATAATATGTATTAGATTTTCTAATAAATTAGTGATACATTTTAATCACTCATTACATAGGACATCTTTATTGGTGATTTGATCCATTCATTAATATTTTGACATGTCATTTAAAATTATCACTTACTATAGAGTATTATAAATTATTATTGAAAAATTATTTTTTAACTTAAGAAATTTATTATTCTTATAAATATTGATTAGAAATTACAATTATCAAAATAATTAACTAAAAAATTTGAAAGCTTCTAGAAATGTGACAATAATGTTCACAATATCAACATAATTGCTTTAAATCGTGTTAAAATTGTTTTAGCAAATAAAAACTAGATAACTGGCTACACATAAATAATAACCCATCATTCATTTGAATTACTGTCTATTTTAATCTGAGTTTAAAAAAATAACATATAACTGTAATCAACGAATGTTTTTTTAAAAATATATACATGATTTTAAAGATAGTTTATATTTTCACATAAAGTTACATAAATTTATGAATTTAATGCATCGATAAAAATTAAAGTAACGTCTCGGGTGCAAAATTGTTACACTTAATTTCTATTAAGTTAATGTATGTATTGAGTCAATTAATGTTATATTCTATGACCTTTCCGGCAATGTTGTAGTATTTAAAAGTGAAGAAAATCTAGTAAATTTAAAAATTTAATTGAATTATATACGAGAATCTCTAAAATTTATAAATCAATAAAGTGCTTCTAAGGTAAGCATTGTCAACAGAATTTTTATTAATAATATATATTAATATTAATTACACATAATTTATAATCTCTATTTTTAAAAATATTAAAATAAATAGTTTAAAAATTTATATCGGATTTTAACTTTTTAAGAAGTACTTATAAATTTTAGCTTTGATGCGATGAATGATAAAAATACTTCAAATTAATCTCAAATATTCAGGATATACGTAATGTACTAGAACGGCTTTGTTGTTATGTTTTTTTTTTTTTTTTAATTTTTTTCACTTAACTCAATATAAGCATTCATAGAAAATGCATTGAAAAAAGAAATTAAAACCATCACTGAGTTACATTCTTTTGCAATTCTTTCATACATACCAGCTGTACTTAATTAATCCTGATGATAATAATTCGTTTTCTTTTTTCATAAGACTCTGCAACATTCTATTCTCATTATTTTAATGTACTGAAAGGGTCTTCATAAATAGCTGTCAAAGAACTACTATCAATATATATTTTTTAAGTATGATTTCAATTACTTTACAAAATTTAATTATTTGTAACTTAATTATCAAGAAAAAATTTATTTGCGCTGATTAAGGGAATTATTACTATGCTCTCTGTATTCTATGTCATAACGAGTTTAGATGGTACTATGCTTAGTTTTTTTCCTAAATTTGTATTTACTAGTAGAATGATATCAGACATAACAATGAAAAAAATATCTTTATAATATGCAAGACATTTTTAAATACAGATACTGAATGGAAGCATCGACGAAGGAATAATATTAAAATAGATAATTATGACGCATATTTCAAAAATTAAATAAGATCAAAATGGCAAGTCTTTGCTTGTGAATATATTTTATAATAAATTTAATAGTAAGTATTGTATTTTTATACTACTTTCACAATAATAATTGAATTTCTATGCACTGGTTATACTATATTTTTATTCCATCAGAAATATTAATAGCAATTTTAAGTTAAACATTTGATATTCAAAAAGGTTATAACCTTAGTTATGAGGGTGATTCAAAAAGTACTTGTATTTGAAAACAGATGGCATCATTAAGGTAAATTGTTTTAACATTGGGGGCTGCCATTTGTTAAACGGAGCTGAAGTAAATTTAACATTGATTCATTAGTTAGTTTTGATTTTATAGACGTTTGCTGCCAAATCAAAATTTAATTACTGCCCCATCGAGTTGTCACCACCGCTGAGACCTAGATTCCTTATTATGCACCAGAAATCAAAAGCAAAGCAAAATCAAGCAAAAATCAAAAAGTAGTGTTGCTTCCACTGAATCATTTCCAAACCAAAAAAAAAAAAAAAAAAAAAGAGGTGGCGAAGGTGGCCTCAACGGTCAGAAAAGGTTTGACGAAGACTTGGAGGTGTAAAAATCATCATGATCACTAATATGAACAACTGAGGCTTAGACAGCTATCTAGTGAGTCATGGCCACACCATTTCCAATGCTACAAGCATTATCTCTTGGAATTTCTAAGGACTTATTGGCCTTCGTATAATGTGAGTAAAATTGTTTAATGAATTTTCATGAATTATACCATCAATATTGGAGCGTGGGAAGTATAATTCTATGCCACCACTTATTTAATTTATTTCTTAAAGCATAATATAAATTTAAAAGACTAAATTTCCTTAAAAATTGCTTGCTTTTAAAATGCATGTTATTTTCCTTATTCAAATAAAAGACATTTATTTCCTTGCCAACATCATTATATCGAAATGAAATTATTTTATTAATACAGCCTAAAAGGGAATCAATATATATATATATATATATATATATATGGGGGGTGGGAGGGGGGTGTTCTTGTACGCAATGTAAACTAAACTACTTAAAATAATCAAAAGCAAACAATTTTATAGATAAAATAATATACCAAAAATTGATAAAAAAAATTCTATCACGACATTATTTTTCTTTCAATAAATACATCCCAGACAAATGTATATTACTTTTTGTAATGTACGTATTTTTCATACTGAAATCCCAGAAGATTTTTAACAATCATTCAGCACTTCCTACGAATTCTCAAAATGGTACTTGTAAGAAATATCTTTTGAAAGAAGAGAAAAAATGTCCGTTTTTTTATATGTGTGAGAGAAAAATAGAAGTAAAAAGAATCTCTCATGAGGTGAATAAGAAACATGCCTCTAAAAAGTTATTTTCTATTTTGCGAAGGTGATTTGTCATCATCTTTGAGAGATCTCTTCCTGACTGAGATCTCTCAGAGGACACCGAAAACGTAGCTAAGGGATTTTAGATCCCTCAAGAGTAAGTTTTCTTTCTTACTTTCAGAATTTGTAGAAACGAATATTAAAATCATTATGTTAAATGTGTAATGATGCACAGGTTGAAATATGTTTCAAAGATTTAAAAATATATATATTATTCCTTTTTAACTATTTAAAAAAAATTTATAATAAAGTAGTTACTTACAAGTTGAACGTTCTCAAGACATTTGGAATAAGGATTCGACTTTTTAAATATAAGCTCCTTGAATTTAATATTTGATTTGATTTGATAAGTATTCTGATTTGAAATTGACATACTACAGCATGCATGCCAAACTCAATGCCCGCACACATCGTGTGACCCACGACTGTATTCGTTGCAGCCCATCTAACATAACAGCATGCATTAATAACCTTTAGTAAAAATATCGTAACTTAACATTTCATTTATCTGAATATGCATAATTGTTCATAAAGAATCAAAATCTTCGCTAATGAACTGTAACTTGTCTTGTTGAATTGGCGCATTATTTCTTCCATAAACAGTGGCTAATATTTTAGCCCGTATAAATTTAATAAATATCTACAATAATCTCCGGCCAAATGTAAGTTTATTTATGAAAAACTATGAAAACTCGATATGGCTTCCTAATTATGTAACCATCTCTACATGGCATGAACTGGGTTCTCCGATCAAATTGAGCAAATCATTGACTGGAAATGGCTACGAAATCCATTATATCCGAACTACTAGAAAATCATTTGACGCCATCCATTCACTTCTGTTTCCAAACAAAGGTGGACTATACCAAGATTAAAATGCGCCAAGTCACTCTCCAAAATCATTCGCGATTGGGTTGAAGAACATTCTGGACAAAATAATTTGACCACATAGATTGCCAGATATGAATCACATTTTCACATAAGTGACCGAAAGGTCATTTCTTGTGCCAAATCCTGCAATTCTCGTAATTACGAACGGCTGTAGAGTCAACATGGGTGAATATTTCTGTATGGGACTTCCAACGACTTGTTGAATCAATGCCACTTCGAGTTGCTGCACTTTTCCAGGCAAAAGGAGGTCAAGAGATATTCCATTGCGTAAATTCTAGCATCTTAGTGTATAGTTATCAATATATTTTTATTTCAAAATATCATGCTTTAGTTGTACAAAATTTCTTAAAATTCAGAAATGTGAATAAAATTATATGCATTCTAATTCTCATGTGATATAATGTTTCTCTCTTTCTATACCAATTAATATTGAATTCATTTAATTTGCTTTTCGACATTTGTATGAAAACATTAAAAAATTATTATTAATTACATAACAAACAACTTATAGTTTCAAAAGCGATCCATTTTAACACTGAAGTCTTTTGTAATGTCTTCTCATGATGCAATATATTCACTTACTAGAACAATTTACCGATTACCTCACTAAACAATATTTGAAATGATTATTTAATCCGATTAAAATTACTATCCAAATTATTTTCATACTGAACAATTCTTGAAATTAAGTTAAGTTATAAAGTTACGCTTGCATTCAAACATTACAACACAATTCGTTAAATTTGAAAGAAATGTTATGTTTCTTCTAATAAAACTAATTTTCTTTCTTTTTCATTATTTTATTAAATATAAAAAAAATTTCTAATTCATTAAATATAAAGTGATACAAACAGAAACGTTTATTTTTAACATAATGATTGTATATATATATATATATATATATAGCTGTGTGTGTGAGTGCAGTGATAGGAAACATCTAAACAAGTAATTTTTACCACACAATGCATAGGCGGAAAGCAAGAAGTTAACCGCTAGACCGTGCTGTAATGGAAAGCATAAAGCGCAAGTTTTCTTACACATTGTAACACATTTCTTTCGCAATGTAACTGTTGGTCGTGGACTCACAGCCGGTGGTTTTCGTCGAGTCGGGGGTTTGAGCCTTGTGCCACTAAAACCCCGCCGTATAGCCGGAGCTGATGCACGTTAAATCTGTCAAGGCCTCAAGGCCTCCGGTTGGCGTGGAAATTAGGAGAGAAGGCTTCCAGCTAAGGTGTCGTCCTCGTCACTTGCCTGAGGTTCAAATTTACGAGGTCCGTCGCCAATAGCCTTCATGTTTCCAAACCACAACTTTTAAACTACTGTTTTCTGTTTTTAAGTCTTTTCAAAAACATATTTTTTGATTGTTTCAAATTTCATATATTTTAATTTCTATGGTATATGGTGTACTTTTACATACATTATTTGAATTTTCTATATATATATATATATATATATATATATATATATATATATATATATGTATATATGTATATATACTATTTAACAATATTTTCTTAACATAATTACACATTTCATAGTCAAGTAAATCAATATTGCCCTCGATACCTGACCTGATTAATGCATTATAACTTGAAAGACAATTGACAGTTAACTTTGGAAAATATATTTTAACAATTGATGGAAACTCTATTGTAAGATAATTTGCAATTCGTCCATTCTCTCAGTAAATTGATAGGCTTGTAGTTATATCATCTTTATTCTATTTCGTTCCATTTTCGTTACTATTATTGCTTTCGTATCAATAGATAAAACAAATTATTTGAATTTAATCTGTGATCTGCAAAAAAATTTTAAATGGAAAACGAATTATATCTCTGATCAATAATTTCTAATACAATGTAAGCGCATATAAATTCTGAGAGTATATTTTCCTGATTGATAAGCGTTATAATCTTGGATAGTTTAAGATAGCATTTTGTAAGGAAAAAAAACATCAAGAATAGATGTAATGAGATTACGTAAATATTGTAAGGATATAAACATTCTATTCATTTAGAGGAAACAGATATTTTCTTACTAATTAGTTTTAATTGACATAAATTATTTATTGAAATTATTCTCTTTTGATTTTATTTCTTAAGAACATCATTTTTGTCTTGTTTAATGAAATTGTAATAAAATAGATTTGATTACTCAGATAAATGAAGAAAAATTGCAATTTTACCATTTAATAAATTATTTGTATATTCGCACATCTTAAGTTCTTTTTTTACGTAGAAATGTTAATATAATCCATAAACCTTAAAATAAAATCTTCCATTAATTCATATGAATAAACAAACTCATTAAATGAACATTTGCTGAAAGTGATCGCTTATTTAGGTGTATCATTTTGTTACAATATGAGCTTTAAGTTCCAAATAGGGCCTCTAAATGTTTATTTCCTCCTAGTTTAATTGGCCGTATGCATATTGATAACGTCCATTTAAATTTTATGAGCATTTTTATGAACTTATTTATACTTTGGAAAACGCTTGAATTAAGTTCTACTATGAATAATATAAGAGCTACGTTAGCCACCTTAGGATAAGGTACATTCAGTTCTTTATGTACCGTGGTTGATCCGGAAGTGGGCATAGTTGCCCATGCTGCCCCTGTTACAATTTCTCTCATAGACAAAATAAAGCACCTGAACAGGGAATCCCAATAAAATTTAAAAACATTAATATTGCTGAATTACTTCAAAGTTGTTTGTTATGTCCAAACACAAGAGCGAGTTAGGCCTTCATTATATGAAGTAGGCTTCCTCTAAGTGTTTAATTCTCAATTTGAATAAGATTTTTGAGTTAATGTTTAATTTATTATTAAATTAAGAACTTAATAAGCCTGAATAATAAACGAAATAGGCACGCACAGTGAAGGCTTTTGAACTTTTTAAAGGGGAAAAACTATCGTCCCCCCTATTGTTTTTGAGCCGCCACTGTCTATTTGCTCTGGATCTACCACTGTTTGTGTATATTATGAAAACAAATCAATAAAAAGAGATAAAATTTGGAAGAACTGTGTGTTATAAGCAGTTATATTTGCCGAGTTTTGCATATTTTAACATGAAGTATGATTTGCAATAAAAGAGTAACGATGAGCTAGTCGCATTCTTTTTTTTTATTATTATCTTTGGAACTCTCTGTAAATTAAATTACGAAAAATAAAAGTTTGACTCAATCAAATGAAATGTATGTATGTATGTATGTATGCAAATTAGTTAGACTAAAGAAGTGCAGTGAAGTAATAGTGAAAAAAAAAAGGATATACAAGATATGCCGAGGTTAGTTGAAAAACAAATGAGTAAGAAAGAGTTGAATAGTGCGCGGAATATATTTGCAAGTGTGTGAATCTACTTTTATATTGCTTGACCAAGGACCCGAACCTCTCCTGTAGAAGTTGAAAATAAAGCTTTCCAGTAACTACATAGTCATCTGACCGAACGGAAGAACTTTAGTATGTCCTGTCTACAGAGTTAGTCTCAAAATTTTTCTATCGAATTAAGTTTCGGAGATCAAGCTGGTAATTACATCGCTTCAAACTTTGATCCTCAATATATTCATCAACAAGTGATTCAGTGAGGCTGGGCATTATCATCCAATAAAATAAATTCCACCAATATCACCAACGTATTCCGTGGCATATACAGCAGAGACAGCACTCGGAAAATTTCTGATACTCCGATATTTTCCAGCATTCAGAACGTCTCTGAAATAGATGTGAATTTATGTGAACTCAACGAGAGATTTAAGCCCGAAGTATGAGTCCCTCTTTCATGTAACTGTGTCTTTCAACAGTATTACATAGGTAGTATTTGGTACCTTTACCTCCTCAGATGAGCACATGGCCGAATCACTTTCCAAAATAAACCAGGATTGATTTGTCAGGAAAACTGGAAAGAAACGAGAAAGTTGCTTCTTGGTTGAAGCGACGTGCTCTGTTTCCAGTGCAAAGCAGGCACTTCTGTATCTCCGATTAAGAGAAACACGCTCAAGTGGCTTAAAAACCTTGTGAAAACTTTTGCGCAGCACTAGCAGATATGGTCGACCTTGTTGAAGCACAATGATCGGAAATTAGCCGAGAAGAAAGTAATAACTCGTGAGTGGCTTGGAAAATATCATCTTGATAATGAATTTTGGTATGCATATTGATCCCAAAATCTCTGGACTACTCTATGGAATACACTAAGGCTACAGCAGCATCAGCTTGTAATAACTCCGTTTCCATCGATTCGATTGCTCGCCATCTTAATGAAACCGCGAAACATCTTCTAAATCTGATCAGCATTATCAACATGTAGGAGACTTCTGCGATTTTCTCTGAATTCTATTTAACTACGCAATCTTTGAAAAAAAATATTGATGAGTGTAATTGTTTCAAAAGGTTTATATTAAAGCTACTTATGACCCTTCATATAAATGTATTTCCCCCTTTATTTTCATTCTTTTAATAATGAGTATAAAATAGATGGTTTTACCGTGATTTTTGAAAGCTAATATACTAATATTAATGAGATCGTGAAAAATAACTAAACGATATTTTAAACACCTCTCAAATTGTAATTGTGTGTAATGACACTTAATGTTCAAATAAAAACAGAAGTACTTTGAATGAATAATTTTTCATCAAATTATTTTAATAAGTAATGGGTGAAATTTAATTACAACACATTAAGCTTTAAAAAGAAGTTTATTATTATTTAAGAAAAAAGCTAGTAAAAATACTTCACATATTAGGAGGAAATAAATAAAAAATTAAAATTTTTGTTTAAAAAAAAACTTTATTAATTCACCTCTAAGTTTTGGAATATAAAAGTTCAAGTGAATAATTAAACATTTCAAAAAATAATTGCGACATTGAAATGATGATAAAAAAAAAATAAAACATTATGCCAATTCTCTTTCACTGACTCGTAATAAATGTAATTTGGAGTAAGAAATAAACTTTCGTAAATTAGAATAAAACAGTTTACCAAAGTACATTTAATTCCTCAAATTTCGTTTGTTTTCAAGTGAATTCCCTTTTGCATATTTATACGAATCAAACTAAATATTAACTTTGTACTACATGAAACGAGATTCTTTCCGGATGCTATTATTTTCTCATTTAAAAAAGACAAATTTGAAATGCTACTTTATACTCTGATCTTAATTTATTTTGCTAATTAAAATAAAATTTGAATGACAAAAATTCAAAGAAATTTAAATATAAACTAAATGGGCTTAGAAAAATATTTGAAGGACGATATGAATGCATAATTTCTAAAAACATTTTACTCCTAGTTTTTTTTTTTTTTTGTGACTGATAAAATAGTGAAACTCTTTCTTTAGGACTAATTAAACAGTAATTTTAGTAAAAGTATTGTTTTCATAATGTACATAAAAGTTGTTCAAGTTTAATATTGTCACACCTCAATGTCACTTTCAGTGGCATCTTTTTTCCAATTTTTTTTTTAAATATGAATTTTCAATTTAACTACAAGCATTTGTAGGATTAAAATAATTCTTTCATAATCAGAACATTACACTTTTTCTTCGCATGACATATCTTATAATTTAGCGAATAGCTACTATTTGCTTAAGAAGAAAAGAACAATTTTCTGTGGGATTTTTGTTTTTCTGTATAATTTTTTCCGCTCATGGTAATCTTTCGATTTGCGTGTGTATCCTTTTTTTTCATTTAAAGCTATCTTGAACCTCCCCCCTCCCCAAAACTGATTACAAGACGAAAAATAACATCATAAAAGATCATATCATTTTCTATGAAGATATATTGAAACTTCAATCAACGAAACGTGCTGAGACCACGTAATTATATCATCTTCTTTTCTTCGTGTGATCAATAATAAAAGATGAAAAAAGATAACTATCCGAATGAGAAAAATACGTTGCCATGTTGTATACTTTGGGGAATTCGTTGACTGTTTATTACAACGGCCAATAGCGATAAACATAAAGCAATCGATGGGTTTGAGTTATCTTGACGGCTGCACACTTAAAAACGACAGTATCATAGCATTTCTGGCCATTAACTGATATCTTTCTACTTAATCGAATTGAATAATTCATATTTCCTTCCGTTACACCAATAATAGTTATCGTTTTTATTCTATAGCTCAAACTAAGATAAATAGCTGATGGTATAGATATAAATTTCAAACTTAAATATTCCAATAGTATAAGATTCCATAAATTTCTTTATTTGTTTAATTAAATGACACTTTTTAAACAGAGCATAGAAATAAATAACCTGAAATCTTAAATGGAATCAAGTTTGTCTATTGAAAGTCATTAACGTTAGGTAACCATTAAAATATGTATAAACAAACTTAATTTCAAATATTTGCTTTTTAATTTGTTCTGCGAATTGTGTTGCCAGGAGCTTAGAAATAATCCTAATTCAAACTAAATGGAAGGAATTTTCTTTTTAAAAAAACAGAGGATGTATTTTTGTATCATGAGTAACATTTTGCTTCAGTTCAATAACTTAAGAGCCTAATGTGGCTTTTCTGCAGCAAAAAAAGGTGTAACTGTGTTCTGTTCTTTAAAAAAGGGGGGGGGGCAGAGAGTAAAAGGGAAAGATTGCTGAGTATCCCGGTGAGTCACTCGTGTTTATTAAAGGAAGTAAAATCAAGGATAAGAAAAAGGTGGATTGTTAAATATTGAGAGAGTAAATTTTAAACCTTTTTTTAATCCTTAGAGATTTTGTTTATTTCACAGCTTCTAAATCATTAATTTATATATTGATTAATTATTTATTAGCGTCGTCTCTAGAAGCAATGCAATGGCTATTGGTGACGGATCTAGTATTTTTGTGCCTCGATCAAGAGACGAGGTAGACACTATCCCATCACCTCTCTCTCTTTTCCACCATTCCAACGCAAAAATATTGATCTTTGACCGATTTAAATTGCTTCAGCCCCGTAACACAAAAACCTGGAGCATCGGGATTCGACAACTCTCGCCATCAAGTGCAAATCTATGACTCGACGGAAACAACACCGTCGACTCTCGACTACTCTGGCTATAATACCCTATAAAATATTTTTTTTCTCATTAAATCGCTCTGGGCATTTTGCTTGTGATAAATATTTTGATATTAGATATTTTCCCCAGTTTTAATGATTTGTGGTGTGCTTTTATTTTATAATTATATATGCTTCGATTACGTTCCTTAGCAATTTTTTACATAATGATATATATCGATGATATTCATGTTTATATATATATATATATATATATATATATAATTAAGTTTATTTTTACTCCTTTTGAAACTATAATAAAACAACATATGTTTTATAAGACTTGATATCAAGATTTAAGTATTTTCTGTGATTTAATTTGGTAATCGACTAACTAAATGATAATGTATTCTTTAATGGTAGGAGATTTCAATGATTCGATTTTTAAAAAATAATTAGCAACTAGTTGAAGTAATTGAAATATTTTTTAATATTGCAGAATTTGAGTTTTCTTGAATTTTATGCACAATTTTATTACTTCTCTTAATTTGCATTTTTGTAAATTTTTATACATTTCAAAACTTTATATTTCAAGTGCCTTTAGCTGAGTTTTGTCTGAAAAAAATGCTTTCCAGATGTTAAGCATTATTTTAAATGAGAAACTCTTATAATTGCATACAAAAACAATTAATTCTAATAACTTCAGGGCTTATCCCAAAGAGTTCACATCATTGCCCATGTCATTTAAAGATTTTTTAAAATTTAACCAAAATTTACGCGTTTTTTCGATCAGTGTGTACTTAAAATGTCAAATTTCTAGAGACATGAAGCAAAGCTTTTAATTCTCCAAATTATTTTAACAATCCTCAAACTAAATTACAAAATTCTTCAGTCGATTATCTGAAATGGTATTTTGCAACAATTATAGTATGATTATAACTAAAATTAATCGCTTTTACTCAAATTTGGATCTAACATCTAAGACATTTTGTAAGGTTGTCTTTGCAAAATGTCATGAGCAGGACTCAAATTTTGAACATATATTCAAATATGAATATAACTTTATACTTAAATATCTACACAAGTAAATGACACGCATATCCATTAATTATTATGCGTTCCTTTTTGAAATTTTATATATGTATACTATTTTTTGTGCTTTAACAAATTAAGCATAGATTTGACAGAACAATATAGAGGAAATAAAGTTAGTACATGTTTTATACAGAAAAAAAATTATTCACTAAAATAAATAAAAAGGAGTATTACACTAAAATATCCTTTTTGCATATGTTAGTAAGTCAGAATTAAATAGCAGCATAGGAACTTCTATAAACTAAAATTATTACGAGAAAGAGAGAGTTCATGCCCCTATTCTTTAACATTAAGCGAAGAGACAGTATTAAGAATGCCACAGAATACAACTGAAAAATATTTAGATCGATAACTTTTCATCTTAAAAGTTTTCTAAAAATCTTTTATACAAAATTCCATTCAGAATTTCATTTATTACACAGGAAATGAATATCTATTCATAGTTCAGAATATGAAGGGAAAAAAATATTTTCATGCATTTCCAAAAGGGACATGCAAGTCAAACAGAAAGCCCCAGGACTTACCTTAGAGGTTTTGATTCAGAGTCAATGCAAAAGATAAACAAGAATTTAATAAAATCCCCGAAATGACAGGGGTGAATGATGAGATGAGCACTAAAGGCGAAGAAGGGCAAATATTTAAAAGAGCTTTGAGGGAGGAAGCTGAGTATCCTCTGGGGCTCAAAATATCTTATCGGGATGTTGAGAAATCTTTTCTGTTTACGAAGCAATAAGAAAAATGCTTAAGACAGGGACCTTAGATGCTCGAAACAGCCCTTTTAATATTTGTCATTGGAAGTAGATGTGTTTAGTTTCTTGTTTATTGGATTTAGCAGCATTTGCAGTTTTAGAAGTAAAATTAATATATTCACAATTATATTTTTAGACAACGACAAACAGACGATTTTAATGTTTTAAAAACAAGATTGATTTGTAAGAAAATTCTTTTCATTAAATAAATTTGTTTATTAAATATCAGAATATAGTCGATTCCCTTCAAACATATGAACACTTTAAAGTCAATTAGGTTTTTATAAATATTATTTTGGATTAGTTGAAATTCTTTAATTGGATAAACTATTGAAACAAATAATTCATTTTCAAATTCTTTAAATATGATGCAAATAACAATAAATACTGGATTCTGGTCCACTGTCTTTTTTTTTGTCCATCCATGTTAAGGTCAACAAAACTGAACTAGTACTGAGTTATTTTGATCTCTCTAATTATTGCAACTCAGTAATTATATTTTTTCCATAACTTAATTAGAGAAAAAACTGAGCAAATATGTATTTTACACGCCTATTGGCGAAGCTGGAATGTATTTAAGATTAATTCCAAGAACAGATTAAATAGACAAAAATTCTAAGCTTTCATCACTATCTTATTAGCAGTTAATCTCCTATAAATTTTTCAAAAAACAAATGAACAAACGAACATCATAATCATCATAAAAATTAATCAATAGGTTTATTTACCAAGAACTTTTATAATTAGAGTTGACCTTTTTAAATGTGATTGATTATATTTAAATGGACCAATTACATAACAAGTTATGATTAATATTTCTCCCTCAAGTAAAATAATCTGTAATTAAATGTTCTTGGAAATAACTCTAATTTTAAGATAAGACTTTTAAAGAAAGAAGAATTTAAGATAATATCTTCCTGATCACTTTTAATGAGTTTAATGTGTTGTGCTTTTGTTGGAATTGTATTATTTCAGTCTTTTAATGTGAATTGGAAATGAAGTTTTAATATTGAATAAGATAATATTTATAATGTTAATTTATTGAAGAAAGATTTTTCTCAAACTTTGCTTTTGTTCAATTTCCATTAAACTTTCTCCGATTTTTAGGAAAATATCTGATATAATTATGTAAATTTAAAGGGAGTGACTCTAAATACTCGTCAACAATTTATTTTAAATACATTTTTTAACGGATTGACAGATGAATACCTCGCTCCCTCTTTTGAAGTGACGAAAGGTATTTTTTACATAGCTCTTAAAAATGTATATACAAATAAAATTATTTTTGGTTAAAAAAACAGATTTCATATATTTCTACTCTACGTAAAATTATAAACTAGTGTGGGAGATAAATTTTTGTCTTTATCACAAGCACCCGAATTAAAATTGTTAAAAGTTATCAAAAGAAACCGAGAAAAGAATCCCAATTTAATTATTAAAACAATGAGAATAATTAAGCAAGAAGTCATAAATGATTATATAAAAAGAAACACTTTAATAAATGCTAAATAAATTTGATTTATTTTTAACGAATTGATCTTCATATTATACTGAATATGCTTACATTTAGATAAAATCTCCTAAAATATTTAAATGTTTTGTTATATGTGCTGAAAAACCAACAAAGCATCGAGAGAGTGTGAAATTTTGATATTTTATGAAGGAATATTCACTATTTTATCATTACATAATGATGAATGAAATTTTCATCCCTCATAAATGGTTACTGCAAACAATTAACTCTGCATTAGAATAGCACACGCAGTTACGACGTAATGTTGAATCATGAAAGGAAAGGTGATAAATGATTTCAGATAATAACATCTACCTCAATTCCTTACTTTCCAAATTTCTATACATATTTTAGGCGTAGTTAAATTAAATTAGTATCTTATAATATTTATTACAAAAGACTGGAGTAATCAGGTTTTGAATCCACAGCACTTAATTTCAAAATTTTATTCTCTATAAATAAACTATTGAAATAAAAAAACAGGATTTTCAGTCACTAGAATATGTTAGTAAATCGCATTCAGGTGATTAACCTTTTTGCCTATTTTTCACAGACTTTTTTTTATGTATTCTTAAAAGAACGCAATTCTTCCCTTTCTTTGTTGACAAGGATGTGAAAGCTATATTCTAGAATACGCCAATTTGGTCTCTAATAATTTAAGCTGTTATGATTAAGGCAAACACCACAAGATATCTAAGTAATCAAACGTAGGAAAATAACATTTAATTGTAAAGTATAC